>WHPX01001167.1:0-239211 GCA_011057435.1 Actinia equina | reverse complement strand
GGGCAATTGCTCCACTTTCCCTAAAAACCTAAAATCCATGCTTTCTTTTTATCCTTTTTGGATTTTTAAAAATTACTGTCTAATGCAATTCCTATAAGAAATCATACTGACAGTGTTATCTTCACATGGGAATACTTTTTAATAATATAGACATTATAATAGATATTTAATCTATGAATACATTCCGAGGTTGTGTAAAAGACTGGGTCGAGATAGATTTGCAGTGCATTGTGGGGCTATTATAGTCCCACATCCTGCAATGCCAACTCGACCCAGTATGTTCTCGACCTTGGAATAGTTAATACTAAAATAAAAACATGGCGGCCATGTTGGATCAATACCAAAGGGACATATGGCAAATCTTTTGCTAAAATTCCTCCAACATGGCGGCTATCAAAACAGAAATACTCCAGGTTCTTGTTCTCTATTACTCAGGGATAGTCTCTATTTTGTGTAGAATATTCACGTGTTCCAGTGAAGGTCCGTGGAATATCAAAGTGTTTGTATTGTTGAAGTTGTGCATTCTTTACTTTACCGTTAGTATTTGTGAATTATTTAGGCACTTAAATGAGGCTAACCCTAACTAAATGAGTCTGTGATCAAGAAGCACGCCTGTATTTGATAATTAGATAAGTTATATTATTACTAGTTATATCACATATATTATATCATATAATTATCCATAAAATACCTATATTTCTTCTTTTCGAAAAACTGATATTTTCACAGGTGAAAATATCGTTACCATGTGTATTTAAGCTATTAGTTTAATAATAAAAACTTTTTATAATAAAAAATGCTTATTAAGTTGATTTTATGGATAAGTATATAATAAACAGAATATTACATGGGCGCTTGGAGATATGAAATTTATCTTCTCGTGTTGAAAATCTCTCACTCGTTCGCTACCTCACTCGTGAGAGAGATTTTCAACACTCGAAGATAAATTTCGTATCTCCGCGCGCCCATGTAATATCCTCTATTTATATTTTTCAGATATTCTTAGCGGCGGAGAGATAGCAGGGTTAGTTGTAGGATGCATTATTGGATTTGTCCTTTTGTGCGTCCTATGCTTCTGGCTAGTTTCGTTTTCTATCTCAGGAAATTTTTGCAATGAACTTGATGGTGTTGTTTAAGGCCAAAACAATGGTCCAACCTTTTTATCGAGTTAAAGTAGGTTTTCTTGATTTTGGTGTTGGGTAATATAACTTTCCTTAGTACTACTAAGCTATGGATCAAACGCTTCTCAATTTTGGTCAGCGGTACGCCGAAATAATTAAATTTGATTGGCTGAAAACATTAAGCCATTACAAGCAATGTTACAGGTTGTGAAACTAGGTATAGTTGGAGGCACATTCTGTTGCATGTCACAAGCCTTCAGCAAACTTAACTTTAGGTAAAAGAACTTTTATGATAGCTTACCTGATAGGATAAAGATTGCAACATCGTTAATTAGCCTCAACAATCTTTTGATATATTATTTTTCTCATTAGTATCATTTCAACAATCATATTTATGATATTTTAAGTTTTTGGTCAATATTATTAGTTTATGTAAATAGAATGTAGTTTAATATTTTACATTTTAGATTGTAAATATTTTGTAGTAAGCCAGGACCCCTTGAGATACCAGCCAAATAGCTGATTGAATTGAGCTGAAGTTTATTCCTAACATTAAATAAAGTTTACTTTAATTACTTTACCGACGGGTCTTTAGTCAATTTAAGGTAATAGTGCAGTTTTCGTATGACCGTGAAAAGCTCAGTGCCGTAAGCATAGCGTGTCGTGACCGTTTCTAGATTTTTAATTGGTTGATTTTTTTCACACGCAATATTATTGGTCTAAAATTGCCGTGACCTTGGCGTGACCGTGTCCGTGCCATGTTTATGCCGTGTTCCGGGTATTTGATTGGATGGAGAGTAAATTCTCGTGCAATGTGATTGGTCCAGGCTGTGTCACGACCGTGTTCGTGCCGTGAACTTGTCACAGTCATACGAAAACTGCACTATGAAGACACGTCTACGACACGAGTGAAAAACGTCTGCGCATGCTCTGAATCCGTATGCACATCAGTCAAAACATTTGTAAATTTGACTTTCAAATATGCCTGATAAATTGGACTTCACAAAATGCCAAAACGTAGTGCCCATGCTTGAAACTTAAGGCTAATTCTTTTTCAATGTGCTTGTTAATACAGTATACTCTCGAACTTTTTTGTATACTTGGAGAAAACAAACATTTATCTTCTCACTCAAACTCTTCAAAATTCTTAGAAAACGTGTTGAAGTGCACACATGCCCAAACGTTTTTCTCTATAGTGGCCACGTCTACATTATATAAAAATAGACGCTCCATAAACCACGAAACAAAACGAAACGAAACGACACAATAAAATGCGAAACGAGGATTTCGCATTTTACAGATCTTTAAAATGCGAAACCGTTATTTCGCATTTTACAAATCTGTAAAATGCGAAACGACAAACTGCAACCTGAGTCTTTGCGATCCCATGTTTAACTGTAAGCTTACTCACGATATTGGATGAAAACTGTATAGCTCCATGTCTTAGAAAATTCGAGATTATTTTAAATCTTAGTGGGAAGAACTTGGCATTCAAAATTGCGCCACAACAACAGGAATTGAGTCCAACGTTTATGCAAGTAGGTTTGTAATATATACAGTATGAGTGGCCGTGTTGTATCCGAGAGTTTGTTTATCGGGATACAACACAGACACCAATACTGTAGATTACTTATCAAACGTCTAGGCTAGTTCTTTTGTGTATCACTGAAATTTTCAGGATAAAAGTGAATTTGGCCAAGAAAATGCAAGTTAAAGTTTATGCAAATGAACAGGATTCTGTATCTGATTTACAGAACTCTTCACGGCGGTCGTGATTTCCGTTGTGTTTTTACACCTCAAACAAAGAATCTTATTCTCAAGAAAATGACACGTGGTCTGACATGGCAAAACATTACCCCAAGCCGAAGAGGTCTATCAGCTTCTAGATCAACTTCTTAAGACCAGATCGGATATCATTCATTCTCCACACATAGAAGAGTGGATTAATCACCGAATGAAATCCCGATAAAAATTGGGCGACGTGAACAGCAAAAACCTTGTTCTGCAAGTCAACTATCACGTTAACCGCAGCAACAACAACGACTGGAGCGTAAGAAACAAGAGTCATTACCAAAACTATCAACATGTTATTCAAAGAGCGTCTATATTTAACAATATTGAAATCCGAAGTCCTTTGATTTTCGGCACAGCCATTCGAGACTTTAGAAAGCTTCTTCAAAATCACATACGATGCCGAGTAGCAGAACGTAATCGTAGTTAGGATGGTAATCGCTGTTACTACACCAATATGTAACAAGATGTCGAAACTTCCAAACTGAAGTACTGTACAAATGACCAAAGCTATTCCCAACCATATTGAAACGACTATTATTTTGACTCGTTTTATGGTAACCATTGTCTTATAAGCTGTCTTGGTTGCTACAGCAAGGTAGCGATCGATACTTATGACTGTTAGAGTAAACAAAGATATCATTCCTAGAGAATAAGTGATGCGAATGTTTACCAGATATGTTATACAGAAGACAGACGTTGATCGTTTCAAAGCGGCGATACAATAAACAATGTACAATGGATGACCAAATGCACCGATTAAGAAATCATTGACAGTTAAACTTGCGAGCAAAATCCTTGAAGGAGAGCGTCGAAGAGATGGCGTCTTGATAATCGTTAAAGAGACGAGAAAATTGAAGATGGTTATCAAAATAGATGTAAAAACGTAGAGGGTTATTAGAGGGATCTCAAAATAGAGCTCAAATTCGTCCATTTTGATATCTTTTTCATAGCACTGGTTCAGTTGAGACATTATATGCGCAAGCCAACGTCCGTCGGCCTCGTACAGTCTTTATTTTATTCTAGAATTTAAAAAAAATGTATTTTACCGACAAAAAGTAAACGCTTAAGCCACCGCTTCGAAAATGGTTGAACAAAATCACTGTCGGTGGGCGATGTTTAAAGGGCTTCTAGATGGTACTAACACGATCTGAAACTTCAGCACTCTGAGGACTTCCAAAGAAATATTTCTTGAATCCGACAGCACTCAAAGGGATTAAATGCGTGAAGCATGCACCAGCGCATCATAAAGCTTTTTTGAATCCAGTAACACTCGAAGGGCTTCTAAATAATCTACCGTAGGAAAACGTTTTCAATCCGACAGCTTTGACTATGATATAACCCTTTATTGGATCAAAACAGCACTCAAATGGCTTCTCGATGCTGAGCAAGATTTTTTAAAAGATCCAGCATTCGAAGGGCTTCTCGATGGTATGACCAAAATTTGATTCAGCACGCAAACCGCTTTTCAGTGGTATGGCAAATATTTCGTACAGATTCGGCGCTCAAAAATATCGATGGTATGACTATGCAGGATATTATTAAAGCTGATTGAGCACACCCAAAAGGCTTCTCCATGGAATGACCAAGACCTTATAAAGACTGTATTCAGCACTCAAAGAGCTTTTCGATGGTATGGCAAAGATTTCGTAAAGATTCAGCACTCAAAGGGGTTTCCGATGGTATGACTAGGATATCATTAAATCTGATTCAGCACACTCAAATGGCTTTTCGATGGAATGACCAGGATATTATTAAGTCTGATTCAGCACTCAAAGAGCTTTTCGGTGGTACTGATTTTTCGATGGCATGACCAAGATATTATTAAGTCTGATTCAGCACACTCAAAGGGCTTTTCCGGAACAATGTTATAAAGATATCGCATCGGGATTCAGTACTCACATGGCTTCTCAGTAGTATGACCAATATTTGTAAAGTTTCAGTAATCAAAAGCCAGGCTTCTCGAGGGTATGTGATCAAGCTAAGATTTCATTATTCAAAGATTCAGCACTAAGGGTTTCCAGGTGGTTCGGTCCAGTATTCTTCGAGAACAAAATATTTCATTCAGCACTCAAAGGGCTTCCTAATGAAGTGGTCGTCAAGTACTACTTATCAAGGCTGAACAAGAGCTTTTAAATCAGCATTCAAATGGCTTCCACTGACAGTACAAGTACATGATTTCGTTTACCTCTGAAAGGGCTTTTGTTTAACTATTTTACACTCTGCGGCCAGTAGATATTCGCTGGATCTTATGCAAAACCAATTGTTCATCCATATCTACAAAATAACACTCGCTATTTCAAAATTTATTGCATATTACACTGTAATTGGATAATCGACGACAAATTAATATTGACTATTCTTTCTTTTTCTTTTCTTTTTTTTTTTTTTTAATGAAGTGATCGTCAAGTGCTACTCACCAAAACTGAACAAGAGCTTTTAAATCAACATTCAAATGGCTTCAACTGACATTACAATTACATGATTTCGTTCACCTCTGAAAGGGCTTTTATTTAACTATTTTACACTCTGCGGCCAGTTGATGTTCGCTGGAACTTATGCAAATAAAACCAATTTTTCATCCATTATATCTACATAATAACACTCGCTTTTTCAAAATCTATTGCCTTATTACAGTGTAATTGGATGGATAATCGATGACAAACTAAGGTTCTCTATTTTTGTTTCGTTTGTTTGGTTTTTATTATTATATTATATTATTAATTTTTGCTATTTAAAAAAATATAATTAGAATTAATTTAGAATAACTAAAAAATCACTCAATCCAGCTGATGACGTCACTGCAAAACATGGTGTTATGAAGCTTGTGAAAAATGAACATCGAAAAAAAAGGGCTGTCCGCCATTGTAATAAAAATATAAAGCTCGTTTGTTATTCTGTTATTGTTTCACTGTCAGAACCGTAATTAGCAGAACTAAATACTTAAAAAAAGATTTTGCCAGTGATTGATTGTTATATACTTATAAGGTTTTAAATAAACTTTATAAATTATAAATCCCATCTATCAAATCCAATTCCTATGGCGGACGCGCTCTCTCGACATCTGCTCCGAGATTGTGGAATTCAATTCCTTAACACATTGAAAGGGCAGAAACAGAACTTTTAAAGTTAAACTTAAGATATTTTTATTCCAAAAACATATTTTTTAGTTAATCATATATATATGTAGTATTTATATATATACACACCGGATCGCTAAAAGTTTGACATTTATTGATATATATATATATATATATGTCCCCTTTTTTCTATCGTATTTCCACGATTCTTCCGTACCGCTTGGAGGACAAGAACACAAAGGAGCATGAAATAGTCAGTAGCCTAAATTGACCTTATTATTTCCTTTTGTTTCTTTTTCACGGGTATAAACGGTACACCAGTTTCTGAAATGACAAAGCTACGAGGATTAAGGAAATAATAATGTCAATATGTCTAGTACTACTTTTTCGTGGGATTGCCAGCTCACTATATACACTGTGCTGACGTGGCCCAATGCAGGGCGAAACAGCTGTCCACAGTTTCTAGTTGAGCTGGCTTTTACGCCACTTGAAGTTGTGAAAGGCTTGTATGGCACTCTTCTTCAGTCGTTTCATCTAAGGCTCGTAATTTTACTATTACGTATGTTCTTATTTGATATCGAGCCCATCCCACATGGCGCATTGTCTCATCTATCATATATATATATGAGTTGCTAGGCGCATTGAAGTTAGAAATATGCGCTGTTAGGCGCCGCCTATTTATTACTATTATTATAATATTATTATTATAATATTAATATTATAATAACAATATTATTATTATATTAATATAATAATAATAATATTATTATTATTATATCATTATTGTTATATTATTATTATATTATTATTATTATAATATTATTATTATAATATTATTATTATATTATTATTATCATCATCATCATTATTATCATTATCATCATCATCATCATCATCATTATTATTATTATTATTAGTAGTAGTAGTAGTAGTATTATTATATACCATCTATAACGCTGAGGTGATTGACAAGTAATTGAAAAGTTTGTTTTTTACATTTAATTTTTCCTCGGCCATACTGGAGCCAAACTTGAGAGCCGCAAATCGAAAAGATGAATATATGATATTATAGAGAAAAAAATTGCATCACGAAATATAACTATTTAAATCTTATTTGACATTTTTGGGTGAAATACAGGTGGATTTATTTTTTCGAGCATTTTAGTTGTGTTTTCATCCTAAAATTGCCTACTTTTTCTGCCTTTGTCGATCGTCTACTTTTTCGATTCTCATTGATATTCAATCAGTTGGCTGATAGTAAGCAATAGAGACCCCGTACCCTCTGCTCTCCGTTTGATAGCACGTGACAGGTAGTATTTGACCATCGTGATAGGCTGGGAACAAAATACATGAGATTCATTCAGCTGAGTAATACCAAGCAAAGCGTGTATACAATTTGTCTGCGCATGTGTCAGATTTTGGCTTTGAATGTTCTTACCGCCATTTTGCATGGGTCGTGAGCCGTCGTTGAACATACAGTAGCGATCTACGTCTTTTTAATAGATATAGTCAATTCAAAAAACGTTGTCGTCGACCAGCTCAAGCCTTCGCGACTGGACCGAAAGGAATATGGGTGAAAATCACTGAAGCGGTTAAATATTCGTTATGAATTAATTGTTCCCGCTACTAATAAGATAATAATGGCGAGAAACAATTCATCAAATGCATGTCTTTGGGTTTAGGGAAACAAAAACAAAGTAGTTATGATTCAGTTCACAATTTCAAAAATATGAAGGCGTCAAAAAAAAAAAAAATCTCCTTCAACACTTCCCGCTCGCCTACGAAGGTTCGTGCTGTAAACCAGGCATAACTAGTCAGATAAAATTATGGAATCAACTCGGCTTCAATGATTGCTACCCAAAGTTCCTTTCGGTCCCGTCGCGTAAGCTTGAGTTGAACGACAACATTTTTTGAATCGACTGTATACGAGAAAGGCCATCGAAGGGATTCGACAGTACGTCTACCTGCATTTGCAGTGCTATGAAAGAGATAACTAGCTAATAACTAGTAAGTTTTTTTTCATCCTTTCACGGTGTATAATTTACTTTTTTATCATTGCTGTGGAAGGTTATTTTTATTGTCAAGACTCGTAGATTACAAGATGATTTCGGTTCAAATTACGTCAAAACGTGGGAAATGTCCAAAAACCATCTAAAGTTTTCCAACGTTGTTAAAAATATAATGATTTAAAGGAATGCTTCCCTGAGTCAAGGCCAGTACTAACATTCATTTTTTTTTTCTTTTCACGGTGTAAAATATACCCTCTTATCATTACTGTTTCATTAGAAACACCGACACTGAGGACCAGTAGATTTTTGAGGGGAAGGATGGCGTAGGGAATTTGGGCCAATACCCCAAATATTTGATTACAGCTTTAGCAATATGATTCAAGAAACCTATCATTAAAAGTATATACATAAATAGTCTTTATGGTGGTGTTTTATTATTATTTTTAAATCTGGATTGTAAAGGTGGCGAGAAAAAAATTTGTTACTTGTCCCTAGTCGACCCCTGTTCCCCCATTTTGAAAATTTTCCAAATACAAATTTATTCATGTGACGTCATTACCAGGGTAAAACCTGGTTGTGCAAGATAAAAACAAAATGTATTGCACAGTTTACGGCTCCATAGTCTTACATAAGAGGATATTAGATACTATTTTTAAGGTTCACTTTCTCCAAAAACTAGTCCGAAATTCAAGGTCTTTTTTCATTCTACCCTGCTGATGGCATCATATGTAAGTTAGTTATTTCGACAGACTATTCAAGATGGCGGACGCTAAAGAATTTTGGCCAAACCAATTTGCGTTTTATATTGGTTTCTTCATGAAAGAATAGCATATTTAATGCTGCATTATAGTGTGAGCCCTAAACAGACTGTGTATTTCTATATTTTCAATGTCCTTTAAAGAGTAAAAAAAATTCCAAAATATGTCCACAAGGTGTAACAAAAAAAAGATTTCCTGTACAAAAAAAATTGACCAACCCCTCCCCCCCCTCCCAATCCCCCTCAAAAATCTAATGATAGGTCCCTAAACTAAATGCAAAGATAAACAGTTACAAGTATTGAAGCTAAAGATACAAGAGGAAACTTAAACAGCTCGTAACAAACTACTACTCAGTGTGGCCTGAAAGACAGCTCTCTAATCACAATTCATCACAATCACAATCAAAGTTCATTATTCTTCGACCTAACGATGAACTGTTACAAACAAAAGATTTTGATATTGGTAAAGCATGTGATCAAAGTGTTAAGCCTAGACAACGCCACAACAGCTAAACACTATTTTAATTCATCATTAAATAACGAGAGCCAAATCACGTCAAAAGGTTACTATTTTAAGGGGTTACTAACAAAAAAATTTAATACAGCATCAGATCTCATTGACAAAAGACTGCATTTGGACGTTGGTGTTGGTTGATGTAACAGTAGCAGCATTCGGAGGAATCACTACGACAGAACCGCTAGACTTGGTTCTGCAACAACGACAGCAGCAGCAGCAACAGCATGTACCTAAGGTACTCAGGACAACCAATCCACTACAAACCACCACGACCTTTAGGAACGCGGATAGGGATTCCCACCAGCGTACGATTCCTGTGGAGGGAGGGTAAGAATTAATGGTATGTCACAACTGTTGAGAAGATGGCACTTGATTGAGCGAGAAATAAAAGCAAGCAAGTATAAAAGCTGACAAGGGAGAGAGCGAGGAAGCGAGAAAGGAAGGAAGGCAGGCAGGTAGTCAAGCAAGGAATTAAAGTGCTTATACGCCTTTTGACACTATTTTCAGAATTGATTCTTTAAATAGTGAATAGTTGATTGTGAAAATATTTCGTCATTTGAAAGTCATATTGAAAATATAAACCTTCGTATCTTAAAGACCCGAAATTCAAATGACGAATTATTTTCACAATCAACTATTCACTATAGGTTGCTATCAATAGACGTCACTTCCGGTAATAGCTCTTTTTTGATGGCTTGTAGAATCCTGGAGGTTGTTTTGATCTCTTATTTTCTGGTTTGATGTCGTGAAAATAGTCAAATACAACTTATTTTGACTTATTTTGATGTTTTGACTTAGGATCCGCTAGTTGCCCCCCAGTAAACTCCAAAACGTCACGTGATTGATAGTAAGCAGTTTAAAGAATCAATTCTGAAAATATTGTGTAAAGCTTATAAGCAGTTTAAGCCGTAAACAAACAATCTGATCCAAACAACAAAGTAAACGACAACGAAAAAAAGAAAAAGAAAGGATAATAGTTCAGTAAGTTATAAAGTTTTTTCTTACCACATTCCCAAGTCGATATGGGCAGGTCGCTTTCAGCTAGAGTTAAACTAGTAAACGTCTCAAAATGATCGCCAAATCCCACTCCAGACAAGAGAAAAATCTATCAATAAAAGGGGGAAATATTTTGAGACGAGTAAACAATTGGGCTTTGTCGGCGTATAATGCATATAATATGTAATAGGTAAGTTGAACACCGTGGAATAAAAAAGTACTAGCGAGTAAACTAGTCTGAGCTGCGCCGTTGTATAGTGCAGTTTTCGTATGACTGTGAAAAGTTCACGGCACGAACACGGCCATGCCACGTCAAGGGATACGCCAGACCAATCACATTGCACAAGAATAACGAATTTCCGGAAACGTCAAAGTACGGCCCATCCAAAATTCCGTGTTTCATTTAGAACGAGCATAAGCAAAAATATATTTAGACAAAATTTAAGAAAAAGAATGTGCCTTTGCTAGAAAATAAATAATGGTTTGTATTAAAAAACGCGAAGCCATACGATCTCCTATCATCACAAGGTGCCCACACTCTTCTGGATCCCAGAATCAACTTTTAGCGATTTCTCAACAAATGAAGGGCGCCCAGGACTTAAAGTTGTATTTTCGAAAATTTCTCGCCAAATTTCTCCCTCAAGGCGCGCGTGAATAGCTTTGAGGGAGTCAATTATGGCAGCATTTTCCGACGACCTTGACTGTGATTGGACCACTGGTACCGCATCGAAGTTATTGAAACTGGAATCGAACGATTTTTGGTGTAGAAGCTCCCCAACCAACACAGCATCATCAACAATAGCTGCCAGTGATTTTTCGCTGGTGTCTAGCTTTGATTCCGTTTCAGGAGAAGTTCTCAAGGTTGCTAAAACTGCGGCCAATTCATTGTCCTAACGAGAAACGACGTTCGTATTAGCTAATTCGTAACGTATTTTGCGAACATTGCACAATTTTATTATGTTAAAAGTTAATGAACGGCAAGAAATATATCACCTCCTCATGTTCTTGATGTTCTGAGTCTTCCGAGTCTGTCCACTCTGATAAAGATGAGTTCTGTCATGAAAACAAAGAGACGGCATTGACTCATTAATATCTCACTATAACGCAGGAAATTTGTTTGTATTTTTAGAGTCACTTAAATTTTTTTGAAATAGATCTTCATTTTAGTGATGCCATAAAAGGTAGGTTAGAACATAAGTTATTAGAACCACAATCGTATGATATTGCGCAAACAATCATTTGGCGGTTGCTACACGAGAAACCCGTTAGATAGACTAAAACATCACAGAGAGCAGCGCCAAAAAGAAGAAAATAAATACATGTACTAAGACATTTATGGCAATAAATAAAGATTAACTTTTTTATGAAATTGCCACGACCTTGTAGCGGAATAATGTTAAGTTACTTTACTTACATCTGATTCTGTGTTTGCGTCCTCTGAATCCATTTTTCTGGCAAGTCAAGAACACCGCGCGTGGTGAAACTGGATTAAAAAAGGTACTCTACACCTCCCATTCTATCGGTGATTAGGTGTTGTGAATAATTTAAGTGATGATGCAAAGACTACTCTGATAACAGATGACGACTAGTATTAGAACTAGTTTAGACTGCGTCGGTGATATTAAAGTTAAAACAAAGGTGTCGTGGTAGATAATCTTTTCTCTGTAATAAGAACAAGAGTAACTGACGTTTCGGACGTTAGTCCTTCGTCGGAGTCAATGATAACTCTGATAACTCTGATACTCTGATAACATTCGACTTGTGCGTCTTATTATTATTATTATTATTATTTTTTCGATCTTTTTCTTACCAGTAAATGCTACAAGTATTGTCAAACATTAAAAAAAAAACACACACACACACAC
Source organism: Actinia equina (assembly GCA_011057435.1). Taxonomy (NCBI): domain Eukaryota; kingdom Metazoa; phylum Cnidaria; class Anthozoa; order Actiniaria; family Actiniidae; genus Actinia; species Actinia equina. The sequence continues at coordinate 227,075 of WHPX01001167.1, read as the reverse complement.
GAGAGAATTACTTTTTGGAAAATCTTATTACCAACTTTTTTATTTAGCATCTCATAGTTATCGTCCCTTGACAAAAAGACGGCATGAATACAAGTGTCAAAAGAGTGACAATACACAGCATCAGTAGCTTTATTATCAAGATACCGATGTTACTTGAAGTGAGACAAAGAGCTACCCTACTTTTTAAAACTGGCGATAAAACGAAGTGAACACTTATATTAAGTAAACTGAATACATCATACTGTTTTTGATAAAAGTTCAAATGTTCTTTCATCTATGAAACGGTAACGGTAATGGAATCTTGTTTCTTATTATATGTTTGCCCATGGTTATTCATTGCTTTGCAATGAGTCATTTCCGTTAGAAGTGTCACCTTTAAAAACAATGAGGGTTTCAAAGTTTACAAAATTACAGGTATTGCTAAAGCATAGAACATTTCCGTTAGAAGTGTCACCTCTAAAAACAATGAGGGTTTCAAAGTTTACAAAATTACAGGTATTGCTAAAGCATAGAACATTAGCTAAAAGGTATATCATACGAGGGGGAAAAATATATATATATAGCTATGGATTTTAGGAAAAAAAACTAGATTATAATCTTAATAACTAAATGGTAATAATAATCAAATACAAAATAATCATGATCATGTATATATTAGATCAGAACGTATACATACTGTATGTAGGACGTTATAATGACAACATTTCAAACATAGGTTACTGTTGCTCGCAGAATAACCTTAACTTAAAAATTCTATTTTCTTGTTCGAAGTCTCTTTGATATTGGGGTTGGGACATCTTCACCAGCAGCTATTTCTTCATCTGCCACTTTTTTTTTATCGCCTAAACGAAGTATTGCACGGAGGGTTGGCATCTCCTCTGGAACTTCCATTCCAAGGGCCTCTCTGCATTTTGGACAAGGCGTGCCACATTTATGACAAACAGGTATATTTTCATACCAGGGCATTGTGGCTGGTGGAGCTGTGTATGAATTGTCTTTTTCAGGAAAGGAAAAGTTTTTCCTTCTCCATTGGTCTTGGCACCAATCTACCAATTGCTTGGTCGCTCTATCCCCAAGGGACCAGCTACCCATTGCTTTTCTAGCAGCATCTTCTTGCAGTGCTTGCTGAATATGCTGAAATGCTGGCATTTCAACGAGTTTGCAAACAAAATTTGCAATGACTTCATGCACCTTCCAAGTAAAAGTGATCTTCTCTCCTCGTGCACAGCCTGACATTATAAGAAATTGCCATACAGCAATGTCGTATAGCGGCCTCAGAAATGCCAAAGGATTGCTTCGGGGCATGTCTTCCTATTAACTCGGGAGGAAAGTGGTAGGTAGTTGCAAGGGAGAAATCTGTAATGAAAAGATATCTCTTATTCGAAATGTAAAAAAAGGTTTGCATACGTATACATGTTTAAACCAGTACTTAGTGCTAAATTAGGCCAAATTTGGAAAAACAATCGCAAACGAAATGCCACCGTAAACGTACCATTAGTTTGTTACGCTCGGCGGCGTTTTTATTTATTTATTTTGTTAAAGTTATTAAAGTGCGCTTATATACAGGAGTGGTGCGGTTGTATTCCATGCAACCCTCCTACTGTGAGATGTAGTGCAGATGATCTTCGACTGCCGCGCAATATGAACATAGCTTGCTGGATTGCTTTCTGGACAGATTAGTCGCGAAAAAAATAACCCTTTTTTTATTATTTTTGGCTCACCGGATCAAACAAGGATCTCAATAGTGGTTCAATGTGCTCGTCGCAATATCAACGAACCATTAACTTTTCATCGTTGTTATAGACTTAGGCATAACAAAAAAAATTCATCCATGTCTTTGAATACCTTTGATGCGCTCCAAGTTAAAGCGGTCCTTACCTTCTGAGTTGAGAAATACTAGTATATATTCGACTTTATGATTGCTTCTGTGGTTCTAGACGTATACTTTTGGGATCTAACACGCTCGATAATATTTACACGTGATGACTTAACTTCGGCGCGAGACTGAACGAATCATCTCTTAACCAATCAGAACGCTGTACGTCTAATATTTTATTCATCTTACATCACTGATGTAACCGCACACGCGGTTACGATTTTGAACTTTTTAAAATTTTTTTACAGTTTTGTGTTGTTGTGATGGCTTCCAATTCAGATCAAGCTGCTTGTCAATCGACATCATCTAAGAAGAAGGTTCCAGAAGCTATCACAGACTTACTAGATTTGGCAATTTTTTCGTTTGGTTGTCAGTCTGGCCTACGGTCATATCACAAGGTTCGAGGCGATCCGGTGATCGAAGGTGTGTGTGCGTTTTTTGGTCGCCTTCTTCAGTGCTCAAGCCCCGTAACGATACAAGTTTACGAAGAAGTTGCTGCCATAAGATTTGGTGGTTGGGAACCAGGATCTGCCCCATCAAAAGAGCTCCTTACTTTGGTGTCTTCCAGAATGAAGACGCTGAAAAGTAAAGTCGAAATAAAGGAGAGCGACAATCCCGAAGTGCCGAAGCTGTTGCTGTTGAAGAAGGACAGATATTTTGAGGACGCAGACAGGGTGAAGACACGGTACTTCCCTAAGTGCTGGCGCTGTGGCGATCGTTGCGATTTCTGTCGCAATAAAAGAAATGCTTTCCCTAAGTATCTGGATAACTTCAATGTTGAGTAAGTTACGCATATTAATTTCCTCGTATCAAAATGAAAGCACACACTTTTTTGATCGAAATTTTCAAACAATCTTTTAAGGAATACCGCACATACAATAGAAACACAAAATGATGAATAGCATGAATATCGCTTAAGGTAGCTCCATATAGTTAATTTTTATGATGGCGCGAGCTTTTAAAGCCACGAAAAACAAAATAAAGATGGCGGTGCGCCAAGCAGTTTCAAAAAATGTCGTAAAACTACTTTTATTTTAAAATTTGGCGGTAAAATGCCTTCAAATTTTTACAGTGTTTTTTCGATATCAAAAGCAATTAGCTTGCAAAATATGTAGCGAGTTCTAACGACAGAATGTTTTTAATTGTGAAAAGACAGAATGTTTTTAATTATGAAAAGACAGAAATTGCGTTAAATTCAAGGTTCTGTCGTTGGGATACTTAAGTCGCGGTGTCAAATGATGAAATAAGTAGTATGATTTCAAAATTAACCGCGAAAAACTCGAGCTTTAATTTTTTTATTACAAAAAAGCCTCAATTAAGACTAACGTTACGTTGCTATGGCGACCCGTCACGTGATTTTTTTTGTAAAAACTGAAACCTTGATTTACTAATATTAATGCAATGCGCAAAAACGTGTCAAAACATATTCTTTTTTTTTAATACAGCAATATGTAACATGTACCTCAAAAGCCTTTTAACTATATGGAGCTACCTTAAAGATAATGAATTTTCAAAGTCCCATACACTGTTTACTGGATATATTGGAAGAACAATTGCTTTATCACTGTTCGTGGTAAGAAACTATAATATATGGTTTTAAAATATATCTCCCTTTTACATAGTATTGCCTCTCCTTTCCTTGGAGTTTTGGAAGATATGCTCGGAGAGCATCAGAGAACCACGGACGATGAATCTGATGTGGATGGCGCCGTTAGCAACGATAATGACGATGACGACACAGGAGATGATGACCTTTATACTGAGTGTTTCATGTCCAACAACAGCTTCTCGGATAACACTGATGATGATGATGATGAATTTTCTATAACATCAGATGTAGTTAGTAATGAAACAGCTGGTGGTGCTGGTGGAGGAGGAGGAACAGAAGAAGAAGAAGAAGAAGAAGAAGAAGAAGAAGAAGAAGAAGAAGAAGAAGAAGAAGAAGAAGAAGAAGAAGAAGAAGAAGAAGAAGAAGAAGAAGAAGAAGAAGAAGAAGAAGAAGAAGAAGAAGAAGAAGAAGAAGAAGAAGATTAAAGAATAAGATTAAAGGATCTTTATACAATAGATCTATACTTTTCAGCTTCTTATGCAAATTTCAGACCACATATTATGTCATTCCCTAGAGAAATGCTTTTTTTTTAAATAAAATATTTATCACATTTTCATCATTTTCTTCCTCAATTAGAAACGAAATCGTTAATTTGTGGAATTCAGTTCCACAAAAAGTTAAGTCTTCGAAATCAAAATGTTACAGTTAAGGAGAGCTTCTAGTATAAGGCTGTAAAGGTTTCTTAAGCACATATGTATTTCATATTGATCTTTTAATTATATATTCTTTAAATGATGTGTATCATATGCATTATATATATGTGCGAATAAAGAATTGAATATCTACATTCACAGTTTATTTGTGCTTCACTTATGATACGGACCCATACGGACCCGGGATACGGAATATAAACGATATGAAATAAAAGATATCTTGCTCTTTATATGTGGTAATGTAGACCAGTTTGTGGCTGTAAGAATATCTGTTTTAAAATATATATGACGTGTTTGTCTGTTGGCGAGGGGTTATAATGGTTGAGGGAATGGGTGGGTTACAGGCAAGGGAAAGAGTGAGCTTTAAAGGAGGAAGTTAAGAGTTGCAGACACGCGGATTGTAAACTGATAATGTTGTGAGGATCGGAGACAACAGTCATCTGAAATGTATTTCACTTTGATTGGCAATTGACCAAGTTTGAACCGTATGCTTCAATTCAACCACCAAATAGAAATTAACAGTTGATTTTAAAATGTAAGTGAAAAACCGGCACTGAACTAAAGCCTTGTTATCAATACTGAAACCAGTTTGTGTAAGGTATTACGGATTTTGCGTTTCAACGGGACAATGCACAACCGGCAGTCAACCGAAAATACGGATCCCCTTGGCTTGTTATTCATTTTACTTAATTAATGGAAAGGAAGTTAAATGAACTGCGTGCCTTAGAATTCCTTACGATTGACCATGTTTTGCGACAACGCAAACTGTGGTGATCAAATTTCGATAGCACTAAAACAACTAGGTTTTCAAAATTTTGTTTAATCGGAGGCAAAACTAATTACACAAGCAGCTTCACGGTTATACTGAACGGGACAATGCACAACCGGCAGTCAACCGAAAATACGGATCCCCTTGGCAAGTAATTTATTTTACAAAATGGAAAGGAAGTTAAAGAAACTGCGTGCCTTAGAATTCCTTACGATTGACCATGTTTTGCGACAACGCAAACTGTGGTGACCATATATCGATAGCAAAACTTTGTTTAATCGAGGCAAAACGTTTATACACACCAAGCGCACCATTGCTTTGCTTTTTTCTAATATATATATTGAACAATCATATTTTGCGACATTGCAAAATGTGGCGATAAATTATCGCCATAGATTGAATTAGCGCAAACCATGGCTTATGCGTGGGTACCACGTTTTGCGATGACAATTTGTCGCGAACTGTGTTGTTGAAAATTGAACCACAGTTTGCAATGACGCAATATGTGGCTAAGTTAACCCTAACCCTAAGACCATATTTTGCGTCGTTGCAAACTGTGATTTACAACCCATGGACTATATAGGCTTGACTCCAGATACCACAGATTGCGACATCTCAAACTGTGGCTTTGAATGGCCACCGTGTTTTGCGACCAACCCTAAGACCATATTTTGCGTCGTTGCAAACTGTGATTTACAACCCATGGACTATAGGCTTGACTTCAGATACCACAGATTGCGACATCTCAAACTGTGGCTTTGAATGGCCACCGTGTTTTGCGACCAACCCTAAGACCATATTTTGCGTCGTTGCAACTCCACAACGAGGCGGTATCGGCGGAGAATCGGCGAAGAGGTAAAAGTAAATCGTTTATTCTCACTAGCGCCTATAGTTAGTGGATAAACCTCTCTTAAAAACATTCTCTCTTAGAAAATGTTCGAAACATGCATTTATCAGGAGAGAGATGAGCATGCAAAGACTCAACAGACAGTAGTTCCACATTAATAAGAGTGAAGTGAATGAAAACTAAGGAAAGCTTTTCCCATTGCTTTCTATCGAAGGGCACGAGCATACCATACTATTTGCAATAATAAACTGCAAACTGCACTTGCGCCCGACCAATGTTATATACTTGGTAACTCGATCTTTATGTTTTTGATTTTATGCTATAGCAGGATGATAAAGTGCAAACACAAACTTAAAGTGTGCAGGAAAAATAATACTTAAGTAAGAATGTTTATATTTGATAACATACAACTTTATAACATTTTACAAAAGAAATATAATAAATATCCATAGAGTGCAAACACTAAATCCGTGAAATAGATAATAAAATAACACTAATTTATGCAAATTCCTTTATCTTCTATTGTTTAATTACACTGCTATTTAGCGCTATTTAGTTAGTAGATCTACTGTTTCATGCTTTTAGAGTTTGCACTCTAATATAAAGAAAAGTATTCATATTTAGAATATATTATAACACTAAAAATCATTTTAAATAAGAATGTGTATATTTAATAACATACAACTTTGTAACATTTAAAAAAATAAATATAATAAATGTCCATAATATAAAGAAAAGTATTCAATACAATGATATAACTCTATAAATCATTTTAGAACTTGTATTGGCTAAATTATCAATTTAAAAAATTGGTTTATTTAATGACAAAACCAAGCTGTTGTACAAATAATGAAATTTAAAAATATGAAAATTGATATGAAAATTGAAACGATTCTTAGTGGATTCATAGCAGCTCAATTTTTGCTGAGGGGACCAGGAGAAAAACCCTCGAAGCACAGAAGAGAACCAACACACAACCTTCAAGCTTCATTTATAAATTCCTTTTTAATGATCTTAACAATTTACACCTACTTGCTAGAACGTCATACTAAAATAGAACACTAGTGATTTAGTGGGATAGGAATTACATTACAAAACAAAAGAAGATCACTGAAGCTGAACTTTTTCTTTTGTCTTTTGATGAATTCCTTTCTCACTAAATTACAAATGTTCTATTCTTGTATGACTACCTTCTTGCAATTAGGTGTATATAATATTTTCAGATTTAGAGTATGAATGGCATGCAAATTCCTTGGGCTATGGAGGCATGGTTTGGATGGGAATCATATTGTATGATATTCATAGCCATACTGTGTGAATAATGTTACAGTCATTCTAGAGTGCATGCCATAAATCCATGAAAAAACTACTAAGTACTATTAGTCAAAACAGGTTCTTGTATTATGGGGTACTTATTGACAGTTCAGGCTAAGTAGGTTCTTAAGTAGGTTCTTAATTTCTACAGAGTAGACATTGTTGATTATCAGAAAATAGTATAAAGTGTGGTTTGTTCTTCATTATATATATTTTTTCATGTATCCATGTTGCCAAAAGTCCAACAAAATTAATTGATCAATGATATATACAATGTATCTTTCCACCAAGAACTGCCAATATGGAAACCCTGCTGTAACAATAATATAACAATAATATAATTTAACCCCACATATAAGAACCTGTTGGAATTTGTTTGGCTACAAAGAGGTTCTTATATTTTGGGGTATTAAAAAATCAAATTTCTGCCAGAAGGTTCTTAAATCCCTAGGTTCTTACATGCGGTTTTTTACTGCACTTAGTTATCGACAAACTAAGAATTCACTAAGGTATGAAAAACACAAAGAAACACATAAAAGCTAGTTGTCTGCAATGCTCTGCTTCATTGATAGCATTATAGTTTGTAAAAAATAGTGCAATTTAACAATAAATATTAAGTTTTGTTTCATGGAGTTATGGCCTGCACTCTACTCTAACCATGCATGGTCACTTGAGTTGCACAATTAGTTTATCAAACAATAGAGAAGTGAAATTCATATTTGTATTTAAATTTATATATATATTTTTAATATATGTTGTGATACTAATCTGTGTTTTTTTTAATGTTTAAGCAAGTGACCATGCATGGTTATAGAATGACAGTAATGTTATTCTGATTGTTGGGTGCTGGTATGAAGGATGGCTGTTGCAATAGCGTGAAGGATGCCTCATTTATTGTTGTGTGTGTGACGCAGGGGTGTGTGGTTCCAGAATTTTCCCCATAGAGATGTGCAGCAATTAGCAAAGATTGCCAAATGAAAAAGTCAACTGTAATGGTGTGAAAGTGACTGTGAGAGTGGGAAGAATAGTCAATGTGCTGATTGTTGGAGAACTTCTTCATACACTGTTGTCTCTGAAGGATGAATGAATAGAAGTTTTACTTTGGGGGATGGGACTGATGGTGTTAGTGTTGTTAGCTCAGACTCGGGGATGGAAGTATGTCCTTGCATTCTCCAACTGCTTCACATTGATGACCAACGAAATGACCAACAGATGACAAATGCACTACTGCCTTGCTGCACATTGGGCAGATGCAGGGGTGCACTGTCATAGGCTGGTACTCCATCTGGAATAGCCTGGAATGATTATTCTGATCCTACAAAACTGTAAAAAAAATTGATCTATATTATTGTAAAAATTTCATTTTATTGTCAGCTGTATAATACTTACATCAAAATACCTGGAATATAAATATATGAAAGCAAAATTCTATTCTGTTTTTGACTACTGTACCTCAATTTCAAGATAACATGTATTGTTTACAACATGGCAGCGGACGTGTTGTACAGTAAAAACCCGCATAAAAGAACACTCATTTTTGGAGTTGAGGCTAATTTTGTTCTTATTTAACGGGTGTTTACTGAAAAATCAGCATGAAGGTGTTATTAAGGTGTTCTTAAAATAAAGGTTTCTAAAATGTATAACAGTATTACTATATATAGCTAGACTACCAATACATGTAGATGATATCAATGTTTCTAACATATATACAGTATTAATATATAGACTACCAATACATGTAGATGATATCAATGTGTAAGTTCAAAAATGCTATTAAAACATTCTTGACTGCAATAATAACTGTATCAAAACAGTAGAAAATTAAATATTGTCAGGTCAGGCTTGAAGTCTGCTACTGGTAACACTGTAACATAAACTCTCCCCCCCATCAGTGTATACATGAGTACTGTACTGATGAGGAGGCATTTAATATAGTGATTTTTGTTTTTTAATAACACGTTTTAATATTTCAGGTTCTTATTTACATGGTACTTAAAAACCCCAAATTCAGGCTGGGTATTCTTAACCCACTTGGTTTTTACTGTATCAGAATTACAACCAAGAGCCGAAGGCAATTGAAAGTCAAAGGAAATCCTAACAAGCTCTATGATGAAAAAGGACGTGCCATCTTTAATTTCGATAAATTTAGAAGAGAAAGATGTGAAGGAAGGAAGAAAGTTAAAAAAAAAAAAAAAAGAAGAAGAAGAAGAAATAATTAACGTTGTTACAAGTCCGGGTAGAGTCCCAGCTCGAGTCCTGGCTCGAGTCCCGATTAATAATTTAGGTACACTCGACTCTTTCATAAGATAAGAACGACGTGACACTTGGATATTTTGGATCTTAGTAGACTGCCGCACAACATCTCGACAAAAACTCCGTGTTCGGCAGTGCGAATTAAAAGAATACGTCAGAGAGCTTTTGGAAACAAGAACGTAGTTATCTGTTTTTTCTTGGACTGGTTAGCTTATCTGCCGTATATATATATATTTTAAATCGACTGCCGGACACGGAGATCAAAAATATCTAATTGTCACGTCGTTCGTATGTTGCTGAGCGACGAAGAAACCTCGAATCTTCGACTTTGTAATTTCATCAGAGAACTTTTGGAAACTAGAAGGAAGTTGTTAGGATTTCCTTTGACTGGATGGCTTATCTGCCTTGATTTTATTAAAAACGTTCTACTGCCGGACATAGCGTATTTGTTGATATGCTGTCCTTCCCTGCTGACATCTAATGGTTTAACTGAATATTGAACGACTCAATTCTTTTCTGAAGAGATTTCAGCCGTCGTATTTTCATGATTGTCAAAACAGCTTTCAAACAGTATGAAATAAAGACTTCAATCTACTCACATCTGAAATGATCCAGAATCGATCTCTAATAAATGTAAAACTACGGAGAGAACACTTATTAATTATTTGCATCTCCGATCAGTACATCCAGTCTAGTCAGGCAAATAATTGGTAGGAAAATGACGTCACCGTAGGAATATTGTAGGATTCCTACGCCCATATAAGGAGGCAAAAGAGAGAGAGTAATTTTTTTACGTGTTTAGTGGTACGTCCGATAATCAAAATTATTTCATTTTTTACAGAGGACAATGAATCGAGCTAAAACACTTGGAGTTTTTGCAACAACTATTGTCCGATACATACTTTAAATCAACCTTTGAACTAATCGTTTCAAAATAACTGAGATTAATTTTTTTTGATTACTCGGTGCGTCACAAATCAATGCTCCATTACTGGGGGGTTGAAACAGTAGAAACAAATTCTCGAAGTGTTAACGATTCGAGTGTCCACACTGTCTAGTTATACTGTTGTGCAGAAATTTTGATGAACAAAATGCAAGTTTATGACTTCAGTTTATATAAAGACTAATGAAAACCGAAAAAATGAATAACAGGCTGAAAAAGTTCTGGATGCAGAGAGTTTTTTCAGAGGTAGTAATATCACCCGTTAAATTAAAATGTAATAGAAAAAAATACTTACAGAGGTCTGCAATAGCCAATGTTGGAAGCAAAGCAAAAAGAACAGCAAAAGGAGCAGAAAGGCCCATCGCTGATTTTAAGTTTGAACTAGTCTGGTAAAACAGAGCATGTCTGTTAGACGCGCTTGTTGATCACCAGCTGTGATGCGAGCTAATTCTTGGAAGGCTCTTGAAACAAATTCTGAGAAAGGCTTTTTTTGTTCTGGTTCACGGGATCAAAATTGATAATTAGAGGAGTTCGTAAGAAATTGCACAAATCTGCATAAACTAGTAAGTTCGGTAGACGTCGGTAGACTGTAGACTTTAGACCTACTTACCCTGGTCCCAGAGGTTTCTCGTAGTTTTTTTTTTACGTTTTCACGGATATATATAATATGCACTATAGTATTTTCAGTTTGACTTCATTTGAAATTATTTCATTTCACTATCAAAAACTAAATAAATATTTTTATTATACTTCTTTATCACACTGATACAGACCCTAAATGTGTAATAAATAATTATCATAAACCTCTTTGGGCATACTGTTTTCCAAATTCATACCGGAGAATAAAAAATCTTTGTTGGAGTTGTACTCATATTCATGTCTTCTGGTACACAACCGAAGGGTTAAACAAAGAAATAATACTCTAGGGAATGTATTCAACACTCAACATGAATGTATTCAGTATTCAACATATAGACGTCTTATAGGCGCAAGACGTCTATATGTTGATTGATTGGCTTGGAAGTAAATGATTACCAACAGGGTTCGCACAGGATCCACTGAGAGAATTTCCAAAACTTTCCAAACCCCTTTGACTAAAATTTTCAAAACCAAACACATAGCACAAAAAAAAAGCCAAATTCAATGATCTCAAGCATGAATGACATCGCTCTGTTGACCAAAATGCCAGCAGGTTCTGCAACAGGCAATGACATACGCACACCACACGTCCAGTGCTGACAAAAAAAACTTCATTGTTTACAACAAAAACAGTTCTTACAAAGGTATAAGCTAGACAAGCTACACAAATATTCATAACTTTTCCATAGCCCAGTAGACCAAAAATCCATTTTCCAAAACTTTCAAAGTCCTGGAAAAATCCCATTATCAAAAACTTTCCAAGACTTTCCAAAACCCGTACAAGCCTGCACCAAAATTAATATCTATTACTAATATTATACTATTTTATTAACATTTTTGTTTTTGTTTTTGCTTATAATGGTGTATTTCATGCACCAAATATTAGTTTAGGAAATATTTTCCAAGTTTAGAACGTTGTTGAGATTTATAGTTCATATAAATCACAATTACAATCAAATTTACAGATTGCATACTTCATTCTATGGTAACACAGCTGACCTTGTTTTAATATGCTTGAGGAGAAGGAAATTTTGAAAAAAGGTTAAGTTTCTGAGCAAAATTTTCTGAACTTCTCTTTCCTTTTCTTTGATTCTTCCATATTTCTTTGTCGTCTTTCTTTTGACTAAGAAAAATGAAACAAGATAGTTAAAGTCCTAATAGAGGTTTCGCACAATCGCATGTTGATGACAGCCATGTTGGTGCTTGCCCCTCATCAATACAACCTGGGTTTGAGTCTCACCATGCTCAGTATTGTATATGAATAGAGTTGTTTGTTGGTTCTCTCCTGTGCTTCAAGGGTTTTTCTCCAGGTTCTCTGGTTTTCCTCCCTCCACAAAATTCAACTCCCTCCTTAAATTCCAATTCGATCACGGAATGAGGGCCACAGGTTTGTTAGCCACTGGCTATTAAGTGCTACCCTCATAATGACAAGGACACCTTTTTCATGTTGGATGGTATGCGCTATCTAAATCAATCATTTTAAATGAGAAATAATTCAATTCCCTAGAGTAAAGGAATTCAGTTGTTCTGCTATCTAACATGGCTGTCAGCTATGTTTAGATTGATTATATTTTGGTTATGGAATAGAAAAGAAAATAGTCATTAAGCAATACAAATATAAATAACAGGTGCATAGTGTTAAAATGACTGTTTTGAATGCCTTCTAACTTCATACCTCTGCTTTAAGACATCGCTGTAGGTTGCGTTCAATGTCATTGCATTTTCCCAGGAACTTTCCAAACCTGTGCTTTTGTATTTAAATAAGCAGAAAATATAATTATTTGCTTTAGTTTACAAAGGACAGAAACAGAATCTGCACACAGGTCCCATTTTTGCTATTACTGACTTAGGTAAAATTCAAAGCTTTAAATTATAAAACTATAGAAATAGACGACTTGAACTAACAAGTCACGTGACCCCATCCCCCTTAAAATGAACAAATGAGTCACATTGAACTCCAGAAATGAAAAGAGCACCTCAAATTTAGGAAGAGAGCGGGTTTTAGCTCATAATGCTGAATATAGAAGAAATTACATTAACTATAAATATGGGAAAAGTGTGGGCTGGTAAGCTTTTGATATCCAGCGCATTTTCTGATAAAAATCTTTAAAAAACATTCAATTTTATATCTAATGCCACTTCATCTGTTTAGCTTATCATGAGCTGAAACTCCACCTCCCTACTAATGCCAAAATGCTCTTTTCATTTCTGTTTTTTATTTTGACAAAACTGCTTGTTTTAAGGGAGGTAAGGTCATGTGACCTGTTAGTGAAAGTTGTCTATTATAACCTAATAATATACTTAAGCTACTTAGTTTTAAACTACAAAGAGAATTAAGAGTATCAGGTCTTCTTTACCCTGATTTAAGGAGGTGCCGAAATTCTAAATTTCAATTACTGGTTTACAATCATTCTCAAGAGAATGAAATAACAAAAGACAAGTGATATAATAAAAAAAAAAAACACATTATATAACAAAAGCGATTAATGACGAATCTTTTGTTAAATTCATCCAACATTGCGGCTGTGAAAACCATCAATCATTTTACCTTATAAAGAGATACCAAATCGCTTATTTTCACTCCTAAGAGATACAATGAGTGCACTCAGAGTTTGTTGAGTGTCACGGGCTAAGCTTTGCATTAGAATTCAAGACTATTGCTCTCTCGAAAAGCAAATTGAAAAAAAACGTGTCGAAATACGCCGTGAAGAGTCAAACAATCAGCAAAATAACAATGCATAGTTCAAGTCAATTAAATAAGGAAAGGAATAGAAGACAAACCACCAAAAAAAAAATTAATTAAGAATTTCATGGAAAGCAAACTTGTTGCATAATGTTGATCTTTTTTCAAAGAAGTTTTACACAGTTACCTCATCGTGGCACTTGTTTAACATCTCGATGAGTTCCAGACATTGATCATGAAGATGTGGTGCTAGTAGGGGATGCATCTTCACCCAGGAGAGCAAGTTTCAGACCAGATATTGTTGTTCAAATCCACTCTATCTCTTCCGCCATCTTTGTTTGGTTCGAATGACTTCAGTTCGAGGTGGGCTTCCTGTGGTAGATAATCAAACCGCAGGAAGCATAATTATGTATATATATATTTTTTTCTTAGGCTATCGGCATGGCTCGTTTTAATACTGTCGCTATAAAATAAATGCGAACATACTTTAGTGAAAAACGCTGTACTTGTTTCTCTGTTTGAAGTTGTTGTGTTGATTCTGATTCTACAAAAAGCATTACTTTAGAATGTTAACTGAATGAATAAAAGAATCACAGATTTTTCAGAAACAACTTCACAGTATTTACATTAACATCTAAACTGTAACCTATTTGTCCTGGCCGTAACGGGGTTAAAAAGTATGGAAGTTTGTCAATTTGTTGGTGTGTTTGAAGGTGACTGCCTACTTTTGAAAATTAATTTAAGCTTTTCTTAAAACTTCGATTTTCCAAATTGAAATTTAATACTGATTCCAAATCTGGAAAGAAAAATAGGGTGTCCCGAGCTTGTTTTCGAGATAATCAGCATTTAATGGAAGACTACGCACGAGCTTTTGGAGTAAAATCTGCGCCACCGGAAGTGATTAGGAAAAAAAATTAAGATCCATAAGATCAAAGTTATTTGTAGACTATATGACGGCACAAATTAAGCGGTTTTTGAGCGCGCGCTCATCGTGAGCTCAATTCGAACGTTCAAAAGTAGGCAGCCACCTTAAGCGGGTACAATTTACAGTAAATGTATGGCCATTTCGTCGGGATCCAAAAGCGCTCACCGCAGTAACGGGGTGGCCGTATCAAGCGGGTACATTTTACAGTAAATGTATGAGCATTTCGTGGGGACCCAAAAGAGCTGACCAATATAACGGAGTGACCGTATTAAGCGGGTACATTTTACAGTAAATATATGGGCATTTCGTCGGGATCCAAAAGAGCTGACCGCAATAACGGAGTGACCGTATTAAGCAGGTACATTTTACAGTAAATGTATGGACATTTTGTCGGGATCCAAAAGAGCTGACCGAATTAAGAGGGTGGCCGTATTAAGCGGATCGCCGTAAGGCGGGGTTCCACTGTATCTAGTGTTATGTATTTTTTACTTAAGAAAACCGAAGGGTCGAAATGAATGGACAGCTAGAAGTTGTTGTTCTACCTTCACTTCCTATTCAAGTTATAAAGTATCTAGTAGCCACTGTGAATCCTGGACTGGATCCTTCTGTAACTATAGAGAGGTCTTCGTTGAAACAAGCGCCCACACCTCCATTCTAAATATCCTCTCTCGATATATTTATTCATGACAGCCCAATAAATTAATGCCTGGGTAATGTGCATGATGATTAAAGAAAAAACCCCAAACAAGAAAAAATTACACAGAACAAAATTGATATTTTCCCCCTGCCACGTTTGACTGTGAAGGAAACATGTTGCTTGGTTACCATTGGGCTAGATAAGTTTAAACAAGTTTCAATTCATTTCCAATTTAATTGATTTTCATCTAAGTGCCAGAGCCGTAAGTTGCATTCATTAGGTATAAATCCCTAACTTGTATTTTTTATACGTACGCCAAAACGACAAATAAATATTAAGTGCCTTTTAAAAAATAAATAATAATAATAAAAAAATAAAATGAAATAAATAAATGAATGAATGAATGAATGAATGAATGAATTTTGCTTTCTTTCTTTTCTTTTTTATGCCTTTTTTCTTGTTGTTTTCTTCTTTATATTTTCTTTCTTCATTAGTTTTTCATTACGTCAGTTTTACGTCGAACCCCATATATTCTTTTATTTTTGCTGTTACCTGTCAAACTGAGATTCAATGGAGTATATACTAACCTGTAGAGAACCTTTTACCAGAGGAGGGAGGGTGGGAGAAAAACTCTTGGTGCAGATCGACCAGCACTGCAAACACTGCAAGTAATCCCCTGATAATGCCCTGGGTCCCTCCCGCACATTGTTGGGAAGACCGTTGAGCAGCAAGCATTGTCTCGATTTTAACTTCGCCTAAACTTCACTTAGCCTCATTATAAGATCTTTTTCGTGATTGATATTTTCACTCGGGCCCAGTCCCTTCCTCGATTTCGGAGAGGCTAATTAAACAAGAAGTTTTGACCAACTTATCTTTTTGACGATTAACGACTTTTAATCGTTCACTCTCATTCTTAAAGAAAAGAAAGGATTGGACAGCAATTCCGGAGGTACGGCTGGAACATACTCAGGCTCCATACCTACAACTGTCCTTCTAAATATGGGTATAGAGGAAAATGTGGCGCCTTTTATGGAGAATGTTGTTACAGATAATAAAAACACAGGAAACCCAATGTTATTTATCCAGGAGCAAGTTATGGATGTTAAAATATTCTAAAGCAAGAGTATGTAATACGAATTAAGAAGCAATCGTTGTAATAAGAATTCAATAATACGAATTAAGAAGAAAATGGATATCAAAATAACAAAACTATCGAGGAATAACAATCCTTTTGCACTGAATTATTGTTGTTGGATTTTTAAATAAATTATTTGCTTTCATAATATAGATGGAATTTAAAAATAGATGGTTCGCAAGAATAGAGAGAAAGACAGTTAAGGCCAAGCTTATTTACTAATGAGTTTGATGCTACGAACGCTGAAAAATAGAAATATTTTTACTTTAAAAAAATTATAATTTTTTTTCAAGAAGAAATATATATTAAGTGCTGAAAACATGCAAAAACTTTGAAACAAACGCTTTCGTTTTACTAAAATATACATCTCTGACAATTATTAAATATAACAAAGTATAAAAATATCACTTAGGATTTTCAAATATAATCTGCTGGTTTTTGTGGTACAGAGGCCTAAAAGAAAGAAAAAGACAATTTGAATAAACAGCAGCAGGAAATAATCAAGAAAATATCAGCATAAATTATCGATTGAATGTACGAATAAGGGAGGATTGATAATTTTATAAGGATTTTAAAGAAAAATGTGTTGAGGGCAAGGTGAAGTTATGTAATGTTAACCCAATTCTTCTTTTTAAGGTGGTAGGTTCAAGGTCCTTTACTAGCGTTTTTCACTAGCGACGGAAGCCGAAGCGGAAGAATAAGCAGAAGCGTAAGACGTCTTATGTTCCTGTGAAAATCAAAAAACGGAGACGTAAGCAGAAGCAGAACATCGACGGAAGCATAAGCAGAAGGAACGGAAGGTTTCCTTTTTCTTATGCTTCTGCTTCTGCTTTCGTCCTTACGCCGCTAGTCAAAACCAGATTCTTATGCTTCCGTCGTGAACATACAGAAGCACAAGGTGGTAAGCCAATCAAATTCTCGTACTCAGTCCCCTGCACGGGAAACTTTCTATTGTTCCTCTAATGCTTCCGCCACATTCATTCACACTAGAACATAACGATCTTATGCTTGTGCTTCTGCTTCCGTCGCTTATGTCGCTAGTGAAAACCAGCCTTAAATGGACAAGCAGCCAGACCATTTTCACGTGCATTTAAAGCACATCTGATACAATACTATGGCAATCATTTACCCTAATTGTCACTCTCCTCGTCGTTTTCTCTGAACTCTACGTTTGCTCTCTTACGACCAGCTACGAATGAAAGAAAGTAAAAGATAAGGGTTAGTATTCTGTGTACCTCGCTTAAGGTAATGCGATCGTGCGTGATCGAATCAAGGGAGATACCGAACAATACATTAAACTTTATTTAAAGAGGGTGACACAATTAACCCACAGAGTTATCAAACACGTGCCCCGAACGAACTCTACTCACGCAAAGTACTGCTACCTTTGTTTTATTGTCACAACAAGACGCACTTTCGTCTAATATGAGGTTCACGTGACATATACACTCAATTGAAGAATCGTTGTCGGGTTCAGAAACGTAGAACATAAAAGCTGAGACCGAAATGGCACATGGGAAATGACATAATAATATTATTATTTATTCATTTGCGTCATCCATGCAGTCGGTTTAGAATGCCAAGCGCGTATTAAAAACAGTGGATGATGCCACGGGTCGCTTGTCCCAGCATGCATCTAATTAACGTACTTCCCATGTGCCATTTCAGTCTCAGCTTCTATGTTCTATGTTTCTGAACCCGACAACGATTCTTCAAGTGAGTTTATATTAACCAATGATTACATGCGGAACGTTATGTCTGTGATCGTGAAGAGCTAAATTATATTGCTTACTCTTTTTATACGCATTCCATATTCTGACGGTTTTGTCCCAAGATGCCGAGATGTACTATAACAAGTCATACAGAAAATATGCGTTAACCCTTTTATTCGCCTATCGATGTCATCATCATCATCATCATCATGATGACGACAGGACAGAAAAACGGTTTTTGGCCTTTCGCCACAAGGATAGCTTTACGTATTTCAGCTCGATCTTTTGTAAAACCGTCCTTTTGGAGCCAAATAGCAAAATATCAAATGCGAGCAAAATGTATCGAATGTGTTCCGGAGAAATGGGTTCCCTGTGTTTAGCCCTAGGGGGCTTAGCGGGGGAGGAGAAAAACGTGGTCTTGGGAACGTTTGTTGTTCGTAGAAAAACAATACCGAAGAGAAATAAAGAGTCTTTTATCACCAAAACAGAATGCGTATTTGAGATGTAAAGCCGTGTACTTTGGGAGAGGTGATATTTTGATCAGCAGAAAAACTGACATTTTCGTGATTACTAATAAGTAGATTTACTCTAATTCGACCAAATCTCGTCACAAGTTTCGAGCAGCAGTGACACAAATGATACGCTTAAAAATTTGGAGTAATAAACTCAGCTAAATAAAAAAAACGTGAAAGCAGCGGGCTTTTCGTTTTTCTGGCCTGTCTATATCATCGTTATGATCGTCATCACCATCATCATCATCATCATCATCACCACCATCATATCATCATAAATATCATCACTATTATGATCTTCATCATTAAGGTCATCGTAATTACCACCATCATCGTCACGACAATCAGTATTTACTATTAATATTATCACCATCATCAACGATATCATCATCATTATCTTGGTCGTTACCATCACTCATCGCCATTACTGACAATCACCACTACCACGACCACTACTACCAGCACCAGCACCACCATTATCACCAGACCACTACCACCACCACCACTAACACCACACCACACCACCACTACCACCACTACCACCAACACCACCACCAGCAACACACCGCCACCACGACTAACACCAACCAAGATGTGAGTACCTGAGATCGTTCTGGAATATGAATGAGACAGCGAACACTATCGGTATGGCCGACGTTCTTCTGTACGATCTTACGAGCCTCTGGATCATACACTCTGTAATGAAAGAAAACCAGAGTATGTCATTAACTGATTTATGTGTACCAGGTGGTTTAAAACAACCAGTGATCTTGTCAATATTAACCTGATTACTTCCTGGACACCAGCTACTATACAGCCATTGACCTGGTCAATACAAAGTGCCGACACGGCACCTAGAGCACTGAGTACAAGGTCACATGACATGCCATCAGCACTCTAAAATAAAACAATAAAAAAATCGTAAGAAAAAGAGGGACACTAAAAAGAATGAGACTAAAAAAAAGAAAGAGAGCAAGGAAGGAGAGGACAGGAGAGGAGAGAGGAGAGAGGAGAGAGGAGAGAGGAGAGAGGAGAGAGGAGAGAGGAGAGAGGAGAGATGAAGGCTAGACAAACTCTCTTTGACAAACACCAAATCTTACCCAAACACGAATTGTACCATCTTCGGATCCAGTGACCCATTTGCTCGAAATTGAGCTCCATTTGACCTAAAAACAGTAATAATATTAATAATAATAATAATGATAATAATAATAATAATAATAATAATAATATTTTATTTGGAGATTTATGAGGGACAAAATACGATTTTACTTCCAGAGGTGGTGGGCATAGTGTTTATCACCACCCTTCATAATCGGCTCCAGTAAAATGACAAATACTCCAGTTTTGAGTTCTCTGTAACTCAGGGTTAACCTCCAATTTGTGTAGAATATTCACGTGTTCCAGTGAAGGTCCGTGGAATTTCAAAGTGTTCGTATTGTTGAAGTTGTGCATTCTTTACTTTATCGTTGGTATTTGTGAATATTTAAACACTGATACGAGGCTAACCCTGAGTAAATGAGTCTGTAATCAAGGAACACAGCGGTAATTTGGAACTCGAAATTGGTTTATACCATTGTGCTCGTTGATGCAGATTCATTTAATCTGAGTTAGCCTTATTTGAGTGTCTAAATATTCACAAATTAAAAACGGTAAAGTAAAGAATGATCACTTTGAAATTCCATGGACTTTCAGTGGAACACGTGAAAATATATAGGGCAACCCTGAGGAAAAAAGAGTTCGAAACTAGTGTATTGTGTTGAACTTATCTTTGATTGCGAACCAGATATTTTTACCTGTGTTACTTCAGCCTCGTGTCCTTGAAGTATGGCTGATAATGTCATTTCATTCCCTTTGTTAGAAAACTGACGGATATAGACGAGCTTGTCTGATGATGCGTAAGCAAACTCGTTCCTGAAAATGGAAATGTATGGATAATGAATAAATGAAATTACTTTGTAGTTTTGAATCAAAGGTACTGACGGAAGACGAAAGACGGAAGACGGAAGACGGAAGACGGAAGACGGAAGACGGAAGACGGAAGACGGAAGACGAAGACGAAGACGAAGACGAAGACGAAGACGAAGACGAAGACGAAGACGAGCAATACTAAGGTGAACTAACCTCTCAACACTGTAAGTCAAATCCATAATAATGCCATCAGATGCTAACTCCTCGCTTTCAGTAGACTTCAGTTCTGCCCTACGGAACACATCATGCAGCCTATGGCAAGAAAGAAGGATTATTGTACAAAAACGAAGTTTTTGGGGAATGTTCAGTGCTCAATAATTAAGTCAACACCTGTGTAACGATATTACACTCGCCTGGACTCTGCATCACATGTCAGCCCAGAGGTTGTTTCAGGGTTCAATCTGTGAGTTAGCCGTGCTCTGACTTAGATAAGTCCCGAGAGGTTGTTTCAGGGTTCTATCTGTGAGTTAGCCGTGCCCTGACTTAGATCAGCCAAGAGGTTGATTCAGGTTTCACTTTAATTGAAAGAACAACATTAGCATCAGTAATTAATCACCTTGCTTTTTCGAGGTCCCACAGTAGGATTCTCCTGTCCCAACCAGCGCTGATCTGGACAGTAAAAAAGTCTCATTGTTAGAAAAACAAAACTTTCTGTAAACAAAAACAAAAAAAACAACTAGTTATACAACAGTTTTAAGTTGCTTAACATGGGAAATCCATGAGGCAATCGTGTATTCATGTTTATTATATAGACATGAGTGTTTGACTGAGAAATACGCCATTCGTATTTCTCATACTGACTACATCTGGTACATCAGTGACAGATTTTCCTTATTCTCTTGTTTTCAATAACTTTTTGTTTATAAATGTGTCTATATATAATGAAAAGAAAATTTCACATTGGCTTGTAGATATAAAGTTTATTTGCTCGTGTGGATTCGCTTACTCGTGAACTCTTTTCACCACTCGAAGATAAACTTCATATTTTCGCACCCCCGTATAATATCTTCTATATATTCAAGAGCCTTCAGGAGAGTTGGCGTACAAGAGATTACGAGTGCCAAACGCGATATACAGTTTTTGCGACATCACCTGAGGGCATGCAGTCATGTTAGATGGCAGGAACAATCGTTTTACATGAGAAAGAATTCAATTCCCGAGAGCAAAGGGATTTTATTGTCCTGCCATCCAACCACAGGTAGCCCAAGTTGTATTATGGGGGTGGCCAGATGATGGTGCAAAACCTCTATTCCATGAGGCAAGGCACGCATACGGCACCGACATTTTCACAGTCATAAGAAAACTGCTCTATGCTTACCAAGTACGTGGTACCAAACCCGGCCTCCTTGCCCACCACAGCAAGCCCGGTGACATAACTGGTGTGTTCTGTGAAGACGTGTTTGCAGATAAAACCGGCTACGCGATTTGTGACGGAGTCTTTGTCATCTTCTTTTTTTGGATTCTATGAAAATAAATAAATCACGGAATTTCCCAGTGGCATCTTGAGCAATGATTTTTGTTTCCAGACCTTACTCATTAGGCAAACCGTAGGCTCTTTGAAACCCTAATGACCGGAAGCCAAAATATTGCGACAAGGTCGTCAGAGCGCATGCTCACAGGATCGCTGACTTTAACATGCTGGCTCAACCTTTCCACTTCCAAAGGCTTGTTAACGTCTTTTATTTGCAAAGATTATATATTCGACAAATTAAAATAAAATCTTATCATTCGATTCAAGATTCGAAAATATATAACCGTTCTTGTCGATTTGTCTTGCTTGTTTCTGTTATGTTTGTTTACCCTTTTGACCAATCAGAGTTCGTTGCTATGTTATTTTCAACACCCAATGAAATTCGATAGAATTTCAGGGTTTCCAACAGCCTAAGATTTTTGATATGAGGAGTATTTGGGTACGAGAATGGGTGAGCCACAATGTTTATAAGTATTGATTAACGGATAAATTATACACCGTGTGAAAAGATGAAAAAACTGAAGTTCCGGACGCTAGTTCTTCGTCATTTACTCCGATGAAGGACTAGCGTTCGAAACGCCATTTTTTTCATCTTTTTACGGTGTAAAATTTACCCTTTTATCATTACTGTTTCATTAGAAACACCGACGCAGCTCACACTAGTTTTTAGCCAGTTATGTCTTCCGTTAAGTATGTCAACAAAGGTGTTAATCCCCACTCCTCGCAAAATAACAAAAAAAAAAAAAAAAAAAAAACAAAAAAAAACAACAAACAAACAAAAACAAAAAACGCAGGCAACAAAGCTGTTTCCTCCCCCTTCTTCAGAATGGGATAGTCATTTATCGGCAGGTGTTTCGAATTACACGTAACTCGATCTTACCTCATCCTCCGTTTTGTTGCCTAACGCCTTGTCTCCCAGTAATATAGCGTACTTAAAGATGAGGCTCTCATCTGCAGGGCGCATGTTCTGGAGGACTGCAACAGCTTTTTCGTCAAAACCCCAGACGTCTGGGAAAAAACAAATCAATGGACAAACAAAGAAACGTTCAGTAAGTCAGACAGACAGTGAGTGACTCATTTATCCGTGCGTCCGTGCCTCTATCCATCCATCCATTAATCATCCATTCATCCATTTTTCATCCGTCCATCCATCCATCCATCCATCATCCGTCCGTCCGTCCGTCCGTCCGTCCATCCGTCCGTCCGTCCGTCTGTCCGTCCGTCCGTCCGTCCGTCCGTCCGTCCATCCATCATCCGTCCGTCCGTCGGTCCGTCCGTCCGTCCGTCCGTCCGTCCGTCCATCCATCATCAATCCATCATCCGTCCGTCCATCCGTCCATCCGTCCATCCGTCCGTCCATCCGTCCGTCCATGCATCCATCCATGCATCCGTCCGTCCGTCCATCCATCCATACTTCCGTCCGTCCGTCCTTTCATCTATTCATTATTCATTTAGTCCTATCTACTTACATATATTATGATCCTCGGATGCAACTACCAGCAGGTCAAGATTCTCGACGAAAACAGATCGTAACAAAGCTATGTTACTGGTGTGATCTGCGGTGCTGGAAATCTAAACGTAAAAATAACAAATTGTCTAACAATAGCACAGGTAACCCATGTTGGGTAGAATAGGTGGTCCATGCTGCTAATGCGTCAACCTCTCACCAATAGAGGCTTTGCGCAATCACGCGATGGCAGCCATAACAGGAGGCAGGAACAATTGAATCTGGTCTAATCTGATTTACACAAGAAAGAATTCCGTTTCCCAGGGGAAAAAGACTCTATTGCTTATGCCTTCTGTCATGGCTGTCATCACGTGAGGGTGCAAAACCTCTATTCTAGGTGTGTATTTGGAAGCCCATTGTTCGCCTCTCAGCCAAGCTAGTATGCGAGCTATACGAGAGTATTTCTGGATTTCCTGATTTCGCATGTAAGATGAGCGTCGCGGGCATAGAATATTGAATGCAGTGGTGGGTAGTGTGTGTGAATGAAAAAGAATCACTAACTAGTGCGAAAGCGTTGAAATAACTAGATACTTTATTTATTAAAAATATAAAATTAGAGGGAAAAAAAGTGCCTACACCACCTAACTTAATATTTTCAGTATTGATTCTACTTAAAGTGAATATTTGAATAGTAAAAGAATTTCATAGGATTCGAGTGATACATCTTGAAGATATCAAGGTTTATATTTCCAATATGCTAATAAGTGTGATGTCATTATAGGCAAGAATAGATATACAAAACTTTTCTAGGGCAGCAAAATATTCTGTATATAACATCATTGTCTTACTCATGGTTTATAGAAAATTACTAGCAATTTTTTTTCTCATAGTAATCAGTGTTGCAATTTAAAAACGATGAGAAGCAAACTCGAATTCCTATAATGACATCACTCTCATTAACATATTGGAAGTATATCTTCAAGATGTATCACTCAAATCATATGAAAATCTTTTACCATTCAAATATCCACTTCATGTAAAATCAATACTGAAAATATTTAGTGAGGAGGTGTAGGCACTTTAATTAAAAAACAAATTAATTCGATTTAAAATTTGCTATTTCAAGAAGAACTAGTGTAACTTAGTACTCCGAGTGATCAGTCTCTGGAGTTGGGTACCCTGTGTCCTCACCTTGTTAATGGTATTGGAAAACGATGGCTTGTTCTTGTAATTTGAGTTTATATCCCTGATATACGATTTGCTCGATCCTTTGATTGAATCAAATTTCTCTGCGATCTGAGCTGCTAATCTTGCCTTGGCTTCGCTGTGGAGTAGTAGCTCCTTACTAGACGAAGAAAGATACAGAAAACAGAAGAAAAAATAAACTCTAGGGTGATCAAAGATCATTTATTTATTTATTTGGTTATTCATGGACTCAATCAGCCACCCACCCCCCCCCCCCCCCCCCTCCTCCCCCATCCCGACTTGTAAGAAGGTTGAAAGTTAGCGTTTGGCAAAAGAACGAACCTACGTAGGTCTCAGTTGATAAAATGTATTCAGAAAATATATTGTATTCTATTGTCGTTCTATCTATTTTAATAGGTGTGTTTCATTGCATTTTTATGAATACATTACATCTACTGCTTGCTACTTAGGTGATTCCTTGCAAGAGCACAGCACAACACGTGCAGAGCATGGGAAACATGGCGCGATACCTTACTTACCTGTACATGAAGTTATTTGATTGTAGCCGCTCCCATTTTGCTATGTTACCATCATCACCACCACTGAAGATCAAGATAGGGACTTTACGTGCTGAAGAAAGGAAATAAACTGAATGAGTCAATCGTTTAATCATTCATTCATTCCTTTCATTTTTTCTCTTTATTCCTTTTTTTCTTTCTATCATCCTTCCTTCCCTTTGTTCGTGCGTTCGCACGTTCGTTCGTTCGTTCGATCATACAAGTACTTACAAGTGCTTACTGTACTTACTTACTACCTCTCTTCCTTCCTACCCTCCTACCCTCCTGCCCTCGTTAGTTCGTTCGTTCGTTCGTTCGTTCGTTCGTTCGTTCGTTCGTTCAATCATACAAGTACTTACTGTATACTAGTGTGTCCACGGGACACTTGTTCTTGAGCGTGGTTAAACAGCCAGATGAGTTGTACTTCCAGAAAATCAAGTTACGCCTACTATTTGTTCCTGATAATAAAAAAAACAAATATCAATTTTTTTATTTGTCTGTCCTCTTTTTGACGATAAGTTACATCATCGATTTTAGTGATCAAAACAACCAATCGAAAGAGCTCGTGCTCGCTGACGTCAGCTTATTCATCTGTCTCTTATTAAAAAATAGCCAATCAACGCATGAGAAATGAGATATGAGTATGATCAACGAACAACGTTTGTACCCAAGCTAGAGCAGAAAGCGCCGCATGTTCAATCTCTTAAAACAAAAACACAGAGTAAATGTTACAGCATGTCAATAAATACCTACCAATCACGTGACCCAGATCTGGTAAATAATGGAGAGAGACCAGTGGATACCTGGGGAAAATTGAATTATTCTAAAGTTTATATCGGACCTCTCTCCAAACTAGGACTTTGATTTCAATTCCTGGCCACTCGGCCTTACAAGTATTATATTAGTTTATTAATTGGTTACTTCTCCTGATTCGCTGGTTTTTCTCCGATTTCTCTAGTTTTACATAATCTCTCCACAAATCCTAACACGCTAAATTTTAATTTATTTTCAAAGTTAACCGTGCACTGACTTAGATCAGCCCAGAGATTGTTTCAGGGTTCGATCTGTGAGTTAGCCTTGCCCTTACTTAGATCAGCCCAGAGGTTGTATCAGGGTTCGATCTGTGAGTTAGCCATGCCCTGACTTTGATCAGCCCAGAGGTTGTTTCAGGGTTCGATCTGTGAGTTAGCCTTGCCCTGACTTTGATCAGCCCAGAGGTTGTTTCAGGGTTCCATATGTGAGTTAGCCATGCCCTGACTTAGATCAGCCCAGAGATTGTTTCAGGGTTCGATCTGTGAGTTAGCCTTGCCCTTACTTAGATCAGCCCAGAGGTTGTTTCAGGGTTCGATCTGTGAGTTAGCCTTGCCCTGACTTTGATCAGCCCAGAGGTTGTTTCAGGGTTCTATCTGTGAGTTAGCCATGCCCTTACTTAGATCAGCCCAGAGGTTGTTTCAGGGTTCGATCTGTGAGTTAGCCATGCCCTGACTTAGATCAGCCCAGAGGTTGTTTCAGGGTTCGATCTGTGAGTTAGCCATGCCCTGACTTAGATCAGCCCAGAGGTTGTTTCAGGGTTCGATCTATGAGTTAGCCGTACCCTGACTTAGATCAGCCCAGAGGTTGTTTCAGGGTTCGATCTATGAGTTAGCCGTACCCTGACTTAGATCAGCCAAGAGATTGTTTCAGGGTTCGATCTGTGAGTTAGCCATGCCCTGACTTAGATCAGCCCAGAGGTTGTTTCAGGGTTTGATCAGTGAGTTAGCCGTACCCTGACTTAGATCAGCCCAGAGGTTGTTTCAGGGTTCGATCTGTGAGTTAGCCTTGCCCTGACTTTGATCAGCCCAGAGGTTGTTTCAGGGTTCTATCTGTGAGTTAGCCATGCCCTTACTTAGATCAGCCCAGAGGTTGTTTCAGGGTTCGATCTGTGAGTTAGCCATGCCCTGACTTAGATCAGCCCAGAGGTTGTTTCAGGGTTCGATCTGTGAGTTAGCCATGCCCTGACTTAGATCAGCCCAGAGGTTGTTTCAGGGTTCGATCTATGAGTTAGCCGTACCCTGACTTAGATCAGCCCAGAGGTTGTTTCAGGGTTCGATCTATGAGTTAGCCGTACCCTGACTTAGATCAGCCAAGAGATTGTTTCAGGGTTCGATCTGTGAGTTAGCCATGCCCTGACTTAGATCAGCCCAGAGGTTGTTTCAGGGTTTGATCAGTGAGTTAGCCGTACCCTGACTTAGATCAGCCAAGAGGTTGTTTCCCGGCTCAATCTGGTTACCTTTGCCCTGACTTTGACAACATTTTTAAGGTGAAGGTATTGGTATTTGTGAATTCGCAAAATAAACCACTTACAAAAAAATTGAATTTGACTTCTTGTTTTTAACTAACTTTCTCTTTAAAAAAAGTCATCTTTTGACTCCAGCCTTGATTTCTTAGATTTCTTGAAAATATTTTCTCACGTGCACTGCTTCTAGTGTGAATTCCAAGTGTTTCGCATTTTGTGACTTACCCATTGCTTTCCTCGTTTTGAAATGTACCAATAAAATCTGACACCTAAGAAGGGAGCATTTTAATTATTTATATCAATCCATTATCCGTCTACCTCTCTCCCTCCTCCCTCCCATCAGGTTCAATTCCTGATCTCCAGACGTAAGTAGAGTTTGTCGAATGTCTTCCTAAGTGTTTTCTCCAACTAAATGTCTTTTGTCCCTCCATGAAACTCAACATGCAAGCTGTGTATAGGTTGTTTCAGGGTATCTAAATAGCGATATTAGTTTGGTTTACGATAACCCTTATAAAGGAAAGGTAACCTACATTATCACCAGACTTAGGGTCGTACATAGCAGCCTCTGCTGACCCCCCTGCGATCCAGATAGTCTTGATGGGACGAACATAACAGACAGCAGTCACAGCAGAACTGACGAGAAAAATAATGCATTAATTATAATCATAGCATTGAATTGGATGAAGGTGACGATGATGGTGATGGAGGTGGTGGTGTTGATGATGATGGTATCAGTGATGCTAATGATGCAATGACAATATTGATGATGGTTATTATGTATTTATGATAGTGATGGTGATGATGGAGCTGAAGATGACAGTTGTGAAGATTATGATGGTGATGGTGATGATGCTGATGCTGATTAATGATTGATAATGGTGGGGGTAATGATGTTGATGATTTTGACAACATTTATGACTACATGTATAAGACGATGGTGATAATAATGGTGATGGTGATGCTGATGATAATGTTCATTATGGTGGATATATATTTCGTGATAAAAGCAGTTGATCATTTTTAAGATGATAAAGATTATAATTATATTTCAAACTGAGACCCTTGGAAGTGCTATTTCCAGTGTTTTGACATTTACAACATATTGATTGCATTGGACATTGATATTTTAAATTTAAACAGCAAACTGAAGCAATTCAAAATATGTCGGCAAAATTATTGGGGTAGCTATAGCCCCCCAGCCCACCCCCCTTCGTGGTCCTTGATAATGCTAATTAATTGAATATAATGGTTACCTAAAGCCATCAAATTTATGCATAACCTGACCATCTTGTGACCAAACTTTAACACTCTTGTCAAAACTGCCTGTTAAAATCCTTCAAGGTAATCAAACCAGGAATAAATCAGCAAATGATGCATTGAATTCCGCGTTTTCATTCAAATTTTAAATTCTAATCTGATATGCAATGTACAGTATCATTACAATGTATAATTATACAGCTTCTCATTAATCCAATATACTAGGTAACTGTCCAATTATTCTCTTAATTGGACAGGTCTTGTGGATATGGGATTAATTAGGCAGCTATATAATTAATAGGTAATGGGATTTCCCAATCAAGAAATAATTAGACTCGAAAAATTCCTCTGACTGCCAAATTGGACTCGGCCTACGACCTCATCCAATTTTGTCAGTCCTTGGAATTTTCCTCATCCAAGGATCGGGATTAAACCAAACACACACCACACACACACAAAACAATTTATTATAACCACACAAAATTTGAAGAAATTTCACTGTACAGTTTTTACCCTTGGGAAAATTTTGTTACTTAACGTGTACTTGAACAATACTTAATGGGTATTTATTCGACTTAATGTGTATCTGAACAGGTATCTAACTTGTATTTTAACAACTTTGTTAAATCCACCTTTTATTTGATATGTATCTATACAGGGATTAAAATGTATTTATACACAAAAATAGGAACTCAGTTGTTCAACCTCATGTTAAGTAGAGTATTTTTAAGCTACTTGATCTGTACTTAACTACTGCTTTTTCAATAATTACACTTAAAGTAGTGTAGTTAATGTATATTTGAACATCCCCTCTCCCTATTTGAATTAAAGTAGTACTTAAGTAGAGTATTTGATAAGTATTTGTTCTGTATTTAACAACTACTATATTATCAAATACATATCAAGTATATGAGGTTAATACGTATTTATACACCCTCTCTCCCCATTGGAATTAAAGTA
The DNA here is from genome assembly GCA_011057435.1 of Actinia equina. Lineage (NCBI taxonomy): Eukaryota > Metazoa > Cnidaria > Anthozoa > Actiniaria > Actiniidae > Actinia > Actinia equina. The sequence goes on along the minus strand of WHPX01001167.1, from coordinate 197,445 downwards.
GTACTTAAGTAGAGTATTTGATAAGTATTTGTTCTGTACTTAACAACTACTATATTATCAAATACATATCAAGTATATATAATATGAGGTAAATTTAGTATTTGTGCCGTACTTCAGTACTATAAAGTATGAGATAATATAATCTTCACGGGTGCATGTACCATGTTAATTAATTAAGTTATACTTAACTACGTGACAACAGGATATGAATTGAGTTCACTGTTAACTGAGAAACAGCTAAAAAATTATCGCGCTGCAGCACAGTTGCAAAATTTTGCAGTGTAACACAGCGCTGCAAATCGTTGCTTAAAATCTGTGATAAGGACATATTATTATAGTTGAAATTTGATATGTTGTAGTACGTCTACGAACGATGCTAGAAAGCTGCACAAACACTCCATATACTGATACAACAACTGAAACATTTACCGCAACATGTTTGTAAATATATGCCGTTAATATCATAAATATGGTAGCATAGTAGCACAAGTCGTATATCTGCAATAATGACTTCGATATTTACCTTACATTTTCGAAAATCTCCTGCTGGATCGAAGAAAGCTTTCTTAATTGTAATCTTATCTTCTGTCAAGGCAAGCCGGCTTTCAACTTCTGTATTCTGTGGCTTCCAAGTTGGATTTCGAAACCTCCTCGTTTACATCCCGTGTGTAAGAAAATACACCCTTTGAATTCTTCTTCATAAAACTTGGACTTTTTTTAAATCGAAGTCAGCAGTCCTTAATTCTCGAAATCTATTGTCAGCAAGCCCTATAGAGTTCTCGCACAATATGCTGCTAAGAACCCGCGCAATTCGGAGTTCAGCAGCTTGATTACGAAAAGAAAAAATCGCTGTACCAAGAATAAAACTTTTCAATGTCCATTCAATGTCTTTGAATAACGCGAAGACAGAATAAAGCAGCATTTTGCCCTAGTTTGGGACACCTTTAAATCCAAACAAGATACATGCTTGGCGGGAATTGAAGTTCGCGCGCATCGTTGTAGTTTATCGGATTTCATTTTATTTACTTTGATCACGAGCACAGTGCATGGCTTAAAATAATCTGCTTATATGATTGGCTAAGAAATCCAATACTCAATTTCAAAATCTAATGCGCGCTTTCCAAAGTTCGTTAGAATAGTCCGCCAAATATACGCAGAATGCACAAACTATAGTCAAAGCACTACTTTAAAGATTTACTTTCGCTAGAATGAAGATTGAAGATTGTCAGTTTATACGGAAATATTAGTACACCGTGCCTGCAAAACAGTAAACTAAAGCCGGCGATGTTGTCATAATCAGAACATGATCGCGAGATACAAAACCGTTTTATCCCTGAAGTATAATTGGTAATGGAGAGCACAAGAACAAGAAGATAATAAACAACGGACAGAACTAGAGAGGAGGCGCCAAGATGATACATAACACGAAGAATATGTTACGATGAAAAGTACACTACAAACAAGAAGATTCAAACAAGAACTGAACACTTAATAATACGATTATATCGGTTTTCCGTGACAAGACAAACGGCTTATTCTAACGATGACAAGGCCAAGATAACTGACCTCGAGGGACTTAATGCAGCCAAATGTGTACCGCATCAATGAAGTCTACTATAAATCTTCATATTCACAATAGTATACAAACGAATCGTACAATAAGAAACGCCATGCAGGATCATGAATGGAGTATACACCACGTTTATTTGTGCCGATTTGGTTCATATCTGATTGAGACTTTTTTAACTTATTGTACTGTTACCTTCTTCAATTGCTGCAATGACTGAAGTCATGAAGCCATCCCGAAATGAATGATTCACTATCAAAAGAATCCTTAATTGTGAATTAAGGAACAATCACTAGGAACAATCACTCTCCTGATAAATTTTTGAAGATGGCGCATCGTAATCGGAATCATGAAATCCACAGTATAGTAAGTAGATGTGACAAATATATATTAAGTAGCTATTTAGGCAATTCAGGTGTTGCACATTAACTATATATTAAGTATAGTAGTTTAAATACATATGAAGTCCAAAATTAAAGTATGGATTAAATATACATTAGTTAGCTGGCAAGACAGAATTAAGTACTCGATAAATAGGGATAAAGTAGTGATTAAGCAATCCATTATACACCTAGTTTAATAATGCCATATTAAATACAATTCAAGTATATATTAAGTATATGTTACAAATATATATCAAGTAGTTATTAAGGCCATTTTAAGTGCATATTTTGTTGTACCTTTTACAATCATTAAGTATATATTAAGTAGGTGGTTAAATACATGTTAAGTCAAAAATTAAAGTACGGATTAAATATACATTAGTTAGCTGGCAAGACAGAATTAAATACTCGATAAATAGGGATAAAGTAGTGATTAAGCAATCCATTATACACCTAGTTTAATAATGCCATATTAAATACAATTCAAGTATATATTAAGTATATGTTACAAATATATATCAAGTAGTTATTAAGGCCATTTTAAGTGCATATTTTGTTGTACCTTTTACAATCATTAAGTATATATTAAGTAGGTGGTTAAATACATGTTAAGTCAAAAATTAAAGTATGGATTAAATATACATTAGTTAGCTGGCAAGACAGAATTAAGTACTTGATAAATAGGGATAAAGTAGTGATTAAATGTAAAGCAAAAATACAAATTAAATACATATCAAGTAGTTCTCAATTACATGTGTTAAGTAGTGATTAATTACATGTTAAGTATAAAAAAATTTCACAAGGGTAAGCTCATTTAGTTTGAATATGAAAATTTTGTTGATAGAATTTCTCTTTTGTAAATTCAAAAGACACAATGTATGTTGATCCAAGAACATGCACATGTTCAAGAAACATTGTTTCAAGCCTCCTTAAAATGTTGAAAAAATTTCATGTAACAGACCCATTGCAGTATTTCAGAATGCAGCTTGATTTGGATCGGAGGACATTACAATACTCAGGTTGCCAATTCTGATGAAACTGAAAGTCTTTTGTTTTGTCCTCCAAATTGACCTGCTTTGACATCACATGCAAGGCCTAAACAGGCCACTACTGGCCAGACACATACAGATAATATGTTTAAGTGTTGTAATAAGGTATATGAAACCTACCATGTGTTATTATCATTGTCATTGGCCAGACACATACAGATAATGCCTTAAAGTGTTGTAATAAGGTATATGAAACCTACCATGTGTTATTATCATTGTCATTGGCTAAACACATACAGATAATGCCTTAAAGTGTTGTAATAAGGTAATATGAAACCTACCATGTGAACTTATCATTGTCACGGGCCAGACACATACAGATAATGCCTTAAAGTGTCGTAATAGGGTATATGAAACCTACCATGTGTTGTTATCATTGTCCCGGGCCAGACACATACAGATAATGCCTGCTTCATGAGCCTTGCTTATCCTAGAAAATACAATAATACTACCTATTATGAACTTTCTGTAAAATGGTGCATCATGGGTAATCAGGGCATTGAAGTGTAATAGTGAGTCAATGTCAAGATCAAAGTCTAGTAGCACAACATTCACAATTGGGTCTTGTTTTTGAATAAAAATTAAGCTATAAAAATGAAAAAAAAATTGCCATTCTTCAACGACAAAACTGAACAATGTACAGTCAACAGTACGTTGTTCAGAAAGGAATTTAGTAAAAACCAATTAAACGCCCTCAAATCACACTGAAACTTTGCTAGAAGACTTAACAAGGTACAAGCGATGATTGCAGCACGTTGTAAACCAAATAGTTGAGTGAAAATTTTTATATCGTAACTTATAATTAAGTTAATCTTCATAACTTCCATACATTCCCTTATTTAAATATTTGTATACGATACATAGCAACCTTGCTTGAGTTGCCTGTGACCATACCTTGAGACAACTGATAAGCTGCTCTTGGTGTGGTATGAGAAGGAAGCATCATAGATAACAAGCATTTGGTCATATCTGAATTATAAAAAATAAAAAAAAAAGTTATTATTATAGTAAAAATAAATCGAGAATATGGCTTAATTTGAATTGCAATCAAAAACCTAACTTACCCAGCACTGTATACCCTTGATTCATGACAGACCACACATTTGACGATATCTGTATGTATGCTGGACACAAAACCTTGATACACATGGTAGAGTTATAATTATAGGTTGATATACATGTAATATTGGGTGGAAACATGGGTAATAGAGATGATAATAGGTGTGGTGGGAGGATGGATGGGTTGGTTGGTTTGGATGGATAGATGGATGGATGAAATTGATAATTGGGTGGATGGATGGATGGAAGGACAGGTGCATGGATGGATGGATGGATGGATGGAAGGACAGATGGACGGAAGGACAGATGGACGGAAGGACAGATGGACGGACGGACAGACGGACGGATAGATGGATGGAATTAATGGAATTCAACATTATTGTTCCCTCTACCTTTAGGATCAAAGACATAACCAGCTTCTCTTCCTGGGGAAAATCAAACAACCTTTTAGTAATAGTTAAAGATTGGTTGTTGCAAAAAAAAAATAGAATAGAATAAAATAGAATAGAATAGAATAGAATAGAATAGAATAGAATAGAATAGAATAGAATAGAATAGAATAGAATAGCATAAATTGTTCATAATCTGAGATAAGTAATGAATATTGTACCTGGATCTTTCATAGTAAATATTTGCACTGTTGAGCCAACTGCAGCAACTAGCTGATTACGACGGGTATTCCAAGCCATGCAGTACACTGGAGAGCCTATCTAAATAGTATATCAAACTGTCATTGGAAATTACAAATCTGTTTGTAACGTCAAGCCAAATTCATATCACACACATTCAGAGGACCAGAGAAATCTGCTTTAAAAGGTTGTGATTCGGTAATTAAATTATCAAATTAAAAAAAAAAAAAAAAAAAATGAATGATCTAGAAAAAATGCTTTGAAAAATGAACTACAATTTTTTTAAATATGATCTCAGATTGCCAAAACACCAAATTAGCAAATGTTGAGGAGCATATTATCCATAACATTAAAATTGGTGGTGTGGGTGAATTAGGGAAGTCTTGAGAGTCTAATTAAAAATGTAGTAGAAACTAGCAAACAGAAAGAAGGTTACCCTCCCCCTCCCCCTGGCTCTTTATTTTCACCCTGCAAGGGTTCTTGACTAATAAATTAAAACCTACTGGTATCCTGTCATGTACGGCTCCTCCTGAACCCCAAGCAATGATTATCCCATCGTTACTTGCAGAGAACAACAGCTTTGCATCTCCCCTTAAAATGTTTAGAAAAAAATATACATAATATTGTAAAAATACATAAATTTAAAAAGAAAAACAAACATTGATAAATAATAGTCTTCTTAAGGCTCAGGTCAAAAATCAAATTCACATGAGCTGAAGCTCATGGACTGCTTCTATGATACTGTAAAAACAAAGATTGGTAAAGATGATTGATGGGCTGTCTTAATCTATCTTTGTTGTATTCTCCTGTGTTGAGCTCAGTAAAAATATCAATCAAAGTCAATACTCAAACAATTTTTTTTGCCCTCTGGATATAAGATGGCCATGCACAATATCATTGAAGTAGTCCATTGAAACAATTTATAACAAGGTGATCTTCTTAGATGTCATTAGGTTTAGTTTGTGTGAAGTTTGACGTTTGACTTAAGCCTTTAGTTAGTGTCTGCCTTTCATTGCTGTGGCCATGACCAATATATTCTTAAGACTTGTTGGTACTCTCTTGTGCTTCAAGGGTTTGTTCTACAGGTTCCCTTGATAAAAAATCTTCTAATAAAATTCTAATAATAAAATTACCCTTGATTCAAAGGAGGGACCTAATGATCTCCCCTCAAACGAGATAAAATAAACAAGTCCAGGAATCAAACATGATACCCAACAAGTGTGAAGCCAGTTTAATACAACTATGTAAATGCTTCATGTGAATCATGGGTGGCATAGGGCTAGGTTCAAGTCCCCAACAAGCTCAGTATTGTATATGTAAGTATAGAGCTGTTTGTTGGTTCTCTCCTATGCTTCAAGGGTTTTCTGGGTTCTCCAGTTTTCCTCCCTCCACAAAAACCAACTTCTAAATTCTAATTTGATCCTAGAAGATATTCACTATAGGGCTAACTTCAATATCTTCTTCCGCACTCACTGATGGGATAAATTAGTGTTAATGATTCATATATATATGTTATTTACCGGCCAGGATGAGGGCCAGATAGGGAATACATGTGCCCGAGGTCTTGAATATACGGACCAAGGCTGTTAGGCCGAGGTCCGTGTTCAAGACCGAGGGCACACTGTTTTTCCCTATCCAGGCCAACTATAGCACGGTAAATAACTTATTAATTTTTTTCCCGTATTTTTTTACTTGTTTTGGTAATCGTTTTGTGTTGTCATTTAGCGGCAAAGGATACCAGACCGCGCACGCGGGCAGATACTTACAAAATACCGCCCGCTCAAACAGCCAATCAGAACGCATGATTTTTTAGGATATCGGACCGGAAAAAAAAAAAAATTATTATTGTCATTGGGAAATGCAAGAAATTTAAACTATGAAATATCAGGTCAAAGTCATAAAAATTAAATCACATTCAATGTAGAATGTTATAATATTATCATATGTATTAGACTAACCAGAACAAAAAGCTTGTCACCCATCCTTCGTGTTCATGTACAGTTCGTAACAGCTTGCCTGGCTCATTAGCCGAATAGTCCCAAACTTTAATAACACCATCTATTATTTAAATACATAAATATGTAACAAAATGGTTAATTCGTATTGTGCTTGCTTGGCTTAGCTATGCCATATGGCACTGGAATAATTAACTAGGGAAGTGGTTAACTGAACAGTTGATATTAACCTAATCCTATTGGGCTTAATGTTTTGCCAATTTTAGGCCATGTGTCACTCTCTTGAGAATGTTACGATTCTTTGTTTGAGTTGTATCTATATTCACTTGTGTCCTCATGTGCAACCATTAAACAAAGAAATAATACTCTAAGGAATGACACATGCTCTGAAATGGGAAAACAGTGAATTAGGTCTATGTTGAATTGGAATTTAATGTATTTTTTTGGTACAAGTTACATCAGTAGTGGATTGTCACTACAAATCTTTTTGTGTATTAAGTATAGGCTTCAGCTTTAGACTTATTAATTAAAGCTTAATTGGGGTTTTTGTGTTGTCAGAGAGTTTAAGCTTGAAACCTCCAAAAAGATAAGAAGAAGGAATACCCTTTATTACCACAAACTAGGACAACTCTTTCTAAATTAAACATTAAACTAAACACTAAAATCTCATAACAAAATTACCTTCAAAGCCAATCAAGATTTCATGCTTCATAGGATTGTAAGTCACCGCTGTGATAGCTTTGTTATGTGTGTCTTTTATCACCGATAACTTTTCCATAGCCATCTTAAAATACCCAAGCAGGACCCTCTAGTCCTCGCAATGCTCCTGCTAATCCTTAGTAACTCTAAGGCATTGTTTAGACTACGAGAAAAAAGCAAAAAGACAACAACATTTTGGATCTTTCAACTTCGCGCCATCCGCCATGTTGAATTTGATGGTTACTATGGTGACGTAAAGTTGGGATACAGGGAGCCCAATTTTTGTTTTTATTTCAGCCCGACATTCACAAAATTATTCTTAAAAGCACTTGTTATTTTTACATCCTTTTTAAAAAAAGTATTAAATGATATAAGCAAGAGAACATACTCTCTTGATACAAAATATCATTGCTACTGCCTGATGGAGTTATTAAACACTTGTCCTTGCCTATTTCTTTCTTCCATCTTTTATTTAATTGCTCTCTTTCTTCCCTTCTTTCTTTCTTTCTTTTGGTTCTTCCATTCATTGTTTCACTCCTTCATTCTTCCTTTCCTCTTTTACTAACACTCTTTCAATTCCTTTCCCACACTTTCCCACTTATTTTCTTCATCTTCTGTCTTTATATTGAACTGCAGCTTTGTATCAATCAATCAATCAATCAATCAATCAATGTTTATTCACAATAATGTATAATTAAATTCTTTTAAATACTGATTTTGGGCTTCTAATTTATTATACCACTATGAAAATTAAAATTAAAATTAATAACTTATTAATAGCACTATTAAAAAGCTTCAAATTATTCCCAATTTTAGTTGCAATGATACCGAACAAGTTAATAAGTTAACCGACAAATATTTATTTTTAATTGTTCACTTTTTATCATTTAAATAAAAAGTTTTTAAGATAATAGGCAACTCCATCCAAATCGTCATCGAATGTGTATTCGCCTTCTCTAACACTGGTCTGGTCTTCATCTTCCTTGTCAAAATCGAAGGATACCAATGCTTGGACAGGATCATGATCAAAAACCTGTTTTCGTTTCTCGACTTCACCACCTACAACATACTTCTGCTTATTTGATCCTATGAATCCCGAAAGCGGAAAATCAAATAATTGTTGGCGAAGTTGTACCTTTACATTTATGTACATATAGTCACCAAAAGCTCTTACGTCTGAGAGGTTTACATCACGCGTTACCACAAAGAAGTCGATTATAGTTTTCCGGTTTTGAAGGTCGTATTCATAAACTTCGAGACCTTGTTCTTCAATAGAATCCGATACGCTGTCAAGAGTGATGTTAAAATCTCCACCAAGAACCACTGGCAGTTTAGTTTTGGAATTTATTTCATTTATTACTAGTAAAAGGTCCTCAAATTTCTCCTTTTTTTTCTTTTCTTTATATTCGCCGTGCCAAGATATCGCCACGAAGCTCGTTCCTGTTTTGATTTCAGCAAGGTTAGAGAAGCTTGCTCGCTCTTTAAATGTCACGAAATCCAGATGAGATTTATCGTTGAAAGCGTCTCGGAATAACTCCCACAATTCTGCAGAGCCTTTGTCTTTCAATACATCCTTACGATAAAGGACGGTAGCGTCAAAATGCTCATGGGAAACAGCTTCATATCTTTCCTTAATCTTTGGAACGTGGTTCTTTATGTAGCGTTTACGCCATGGATTTTCTTGGAAATAAATGACAGAAGGCTGATGTTCGCTTAAAAACCTGTTAATCATTCTCTTTTTCAGGTATCTTGTACCATCTCCACCACCAATATTAAATGTTACCACGGACAATGCCATATTTTCTATGCCAGGATATTCTTAAAACCTTAAATACTAAAAGGACAATTAATATTCCTTCTTGAATTCCAAGAAAAAAAATAAGCCAGTGACATCCAGCTGTGTGTCAGTGTTTGTCACGATTTGACCCGATGCATGCAGGTGGACCCGATGCCGAGGCTGAGTGAATATAGAACACAATTTCTTTCTTTCTTTCTCTCTTTCTTCTTTTACTAACTCCTTATCTTTTTCTTTCGATTCCTAATTGTTTTCCATTCATTGCTTGGGCTTCTTGTGGAAAAACATTACTTCTACTCAGCCCAACAATTCCGATATAAGAAATATACTGTAGTCTACCACGATAATGTTGGTCCTCCTAGGGTTTAGTTATAATATTTGATTAAAAAGTTGGCAAAGACCATACACATCGACTAAGAGTGTAAACTTTGCTTCAACAGGATCATGATCAAAAACCTGTCTTTTTTGTGGCTCCTCTGCTTCACCTGTGGCATTTATGTAGTACATATAGTCACCAAAAGCTCTTACGTCTGAGAGGTTTACATCACGCGTTACCACAAAGAAGTCGATTATAGTTTTCCGGTTTTGAAGGTCGTATTCATAAACTTCGAGACCTTGTTCTTCAATAGAATCCGATACGCTGTCAAGAGTGATGTTAAAATCTCCACCAAGTACCACTGGCAGTTTGGTTTTGGAATTTATTTCATTTATTACTAGTAAAAGGTCCTCAAATTTCTCCTTTTTTAACTGGTCTGAAAGGTCGGTGTGTTCTCCGTGCCAAGATATCGCCACGAAGCTCGTGCCTGTTTGGATTTCAGTAAGCACAGAGAAGCTTGCTCGGTCTATAAATGTCACGAAATCCAGACGAGATGCGCCTCCGAACGCATCTTGGAATGACCTCAACAATTCTGATGACCCTTCGTCTTTTATTACATCCTTGCGATAAAGAACAGTGGCATCAAGATGCTTATGGGAAACGGCTTCATATCTTTCCTCAATCTTTGGAACGTGTTTCTTTATGTAGTCTGAACGCCATGGATTTTCTTGCAAATAAATGACAGAAGGCAGATGATCGCTGAAAAACTTATTAATCATTTCCTTTTTCTTGTCCATTATTCCATCTCCACCATCACTCCTTTTCTGGTGTCTTGTACCATCTCCATCACCATTCCTTTTCTGGTGTCTTGTACGATCTCCACCACCAATATTAAATGTTACCACGGATAAGGCCATTTTCTATGCCAGGATATTCTTAAAACCTTGATACTAAGGACAATTAATATTCCTTCTTGAATTCCAAGAAAAAATTAATTAACCAGTGACATCATCCAGCTGTGTGTCAGTCTCAGCAAGGGCGCTAGGGCAAAAATTGGTGTTTTTTTTAGCCGTTAGACTCTGTTATATTGGTGTCTTTTAAACGTTAGAAACTGTTACGTATCTGTACTGCTATGTGCTGGCTTGATTTGTTCAGTTTTCCCGTCTACATACGCCAAAAATATTGCTGTGACCAACGGTTCAATCGTACACAACGAACTACTGTATCCTATACCTGCCTCGTGACCGCTTACGTAAGCGTACGCGTCGGTTAATAAGTTAATAAGTTAATCCAAATCCCCAAGGCCAAATATAAAACGAAAGTGCCTTATTTTTATGGAGAATTGCTATAGGGATCTGGAAGTGTTTTGGATTTTGCTGAAAACTCGGTCGTTTTTCCCCAGCATACCAGACGACCAAGGCACTTATATTTACACGTAAAAGATGACACAAGGCGATGCGAACTTTTTACAGCTCTTCCCCTTGCTCGCTATATGAAACCGAAATCCAGCAAGCGATCCGAACTTCAGCGTGGCGGCCATCAGATGGCCGCCGTGTAGTCGAAGTAGTCCATTGTGGGAAGAACATTCCAGTTATTAGTAATACGATGATTATCTTTTTATTTATTGAAAGGATATAACTAGCTAAAACTAGTGTAATAATTTACCTTTTCATCATTACTTTTTTATTTATTGGTACCAGCCGCTGTGAGACAATAATTTCAAGTAAAAAACGTACGTTTTGTAATTAATAATATCCAAATAGGACAATTTTACACATTAGAATAGGCTATAAGATAAGCATACTTTTTTTCATTTTAAAGGGGGTTTGTCCAATTAGATTTTCTAAGATACATACATGCATACACACACACACACTCACACACACACACACACACACACACACACACACCACAACACACACACCACACACACACACACATACATACACACACACACACACACACACACACACCACACCCACACACACCCACCACACACACACACACACACACACACACACATACACATATACACACTACACACATACACACATACACACTACCACAACCATACACACATACACACATACACACATACACACATACACACATACACAACATACACACATACACACATACACACATACACACATACACACACACATACACACATACACACATACACAATACACACATACACACATACACACATACACACATACACACATACACACATACACACATACACACATACACACATACACACATACACACATACACACATACACACATACACACATACACACATACACACATACACACATACACACATACACACAACACACATACACACATACACACATACACACATACCACATACACACATACACACATACACACATACACACATACACACATACACACATACACACATACACACATACACACATACACACATACACACATACACACATACACACATACACATACACACATACACATACACATACACACATACACACATACACACATACACACATACACACATACACACATACACACATACACACATACACACATACACACATACACACATACACACATACACACATACACACATACACACATACACACATACACACATACACACATACACACATACACACATACACACATACCAACTTGGAACACCGCCTCTAGTTCCGCAACTAAATGCTTTACAGCCTCGAATTTTGGCCAGAATATGTAGTTTGGACCACTTTACAAGATTATAAAACTTCTATTTCATTATAATGCAAATTTACGACTTTGAAATTCATGATGACGTAGGAGAAAACCAAGAATAGTTTCTACATTTATTCAGCTTTCAGAAAATGCATACTTTGTTGAGGTTTCGATTAAAAGGTTTTGCGCTATTAAGAGTTGAATGCACAATGGTCGCTAGTGGTACCCTGATACCTTAACCGCTTTATTGATTTTTTACCCATATTCCTTTCGGTCCAGTCGTGTAGGCTTGAGCCGACCGACGACAACGTTTTTTGAATTGACTGTTCACCCTTGACAAAAGCCGTTTGATTAGTAAGGATGAATTAAATCAGTGGAAGGACTCATATCAAGATAATTAATTCCTATTTGCTATTTTAGTATTTTGTTATTTTTATTTGAAAATGTTCTTGTAATTATTGAACCTTTTCGAATTTATCGTGGATGCGAGGCTAGGATAAAAACACAAAATAGATGAATAAGCCTGAAGCGAGATGACGTTTTACCCCCGTCTCTAGACCATAATCCTTTTCACACTGCTTTGTTCTTTAATTATGAGTATTGTTCTTGTATTCTCTAATGAATCAAAAATTTTAATATGAAATAATTTTAAAAACTATTATTGTCTAGAGACGGGGGTAAAACGTCATCTCGCTTAGAGGCTTATTATGAGTCTATTAGGTGTAACAACGCTTTCAAGCATTCCCTGCATTCCTTCGTGCAGTATGAATTCCGTGCATAATTAGTATAACTTCCCATAATGCGTTGTGCAAGCCTTCAGGTCTTAACTAAGCATGCTGTCACTCGCTGTCACTCGAACGGAGTTTGTGATCTTCATGCCACCTGCAATAATGATTTCTAGGGATTTCGTCTCCTGCCTTAGACTTTTGGCTTTCCTAGTTCAATTAAATCTCGGTAAGTATAACATTGACACTGTTTTAATTACTCTTTTTGCGAGTTCAACGATAAAATTTAAACTTATTGAACAAGATTCTGTCAAAAATATTCTGAATTTTCTGAGTATTCTGCATTTACTAAGATTGAATTTACCTCTCAACCAAAGATATATTTATTTTTTGTCGATGTTTTCAATCCACAATCGTTTTAAGTGTGGATAAAGTCTATTTAGAAGCATAATATTTCGCTTTTGCTAAGTTAAATTATAATTCGATCTGTGAGTTAGCCGTTCCCTGACTTAGATAAGCCCAGAGGGTTTTTTTGGGATTTGATCTGTGAGTTAGTCGTACTCTCTCTGACTTTGATCCGCCCAAAGGTTATTTATTCAAGGTTTGATCTGTGCCCAGATTTCGTAGATTGAGTTAGCCGTGCTCTTTTTTAGATCAGCTAAGAAGGGTTGTTTCATGGTTCAATATGGGTTACAGTGCGAATCGAAAAACCTTGGACACCTAGAAATATTTCAAGAATGTTTAATAGCCAATCAGAATCGTTATTGTAATCATTCCGTTATCTTGTAGTTAGAAAGTCAAGCCTGATGATTGGCCAAAGAAGAATAGAACATTCTAGATGCCCACGGTTTTTCGATTCGCACTGTAATGAGTTAGCCGAGCCCTGGATTAGCATAGTTAATAGTCCAGAAGTTGTGCATGGTTTTTTCAGGTTTTGATAAAATTCACTATATATTTTATATCTGAAACGCGCTATCGTCAAAAAATTGACTTCTAGTATTACCATAAGTAACTCTTCTATTTAAGAAAATTATAAGAGAAGTCACTGGAGCTGTGAAAAAAGGAATTACACTAATACGCATTCCATTGTTTTCTTTTGTATCTATTTTTGACTATTGCAGACTGCATTGAAAAGTATTTTCCATTAATACCTTCTCTCATCTTGCATTGTCATATTCATGTCATAAACTCATTATTCAATTCGCAAAGATTTTGATCAATTTAAATGTTCTCCACAGCCATCGGCTTTAATTGCACCTTTGATTCGGACACATGCGGATTTTTTCAGAGTGCCAATGATCAGTTTGATTGGACAAGACAATCTGGAAGTACAAACAATCCAGTTTCTGGACCAAACAGTGACCACACTTCCGGAACAGGTAAGTCCACCACGTGATAAAGTATAGCACGGGCTCTGATTGGTTAAATAGCATAGTTGTATGTCTACCGCGCGATAAATTATAACACGCGCACTGATTGGTTTAACTGCATGACATACCAGTGACCTCACTGCCGAAAGTGGTATGTATAGCACGTGATAAATTATTACACGCGATCTGATTGGTTGATTTAGTATTACACTTCGGTAACTAACTTGTAACCTCGCAAAGTACAGCAGTGGCGCAGCTCAACGGGGTCGAACTGAAAGGACGTGAAGGCGCCTCTGGCAGACGCTATACAGACGCTGTACAGTCAGCTCTAACCAGTTTAAATTAGTTAGGGTTAGTTTGAGAAGAGGGTCGACCGAAAAACCCTCGAAGTCAGACAAGGAACCAACTAATTCCGAAAGATATTAACCCCACACTTCAGAGGTGAGAGGCGAGCTTTCATAACCACCTTTTCCTGACCACCCACAAAGGGTTTCCAGTGACATGATTTGAACTCGTTTCTTGATTGTTTGAAAAGTCTCTTAAAATGTCTCAAGGGACGCTATTTTTCTGCATTTTTCCTACTTTATATACGCGGACAAAATTTTTGGTCTGTAATTTTTATCATAGTTGTTCATAATTCTGAATAGGATATTTATTTCCCAAGCAGTGTTCATGTTTCGGGAAAAAAAGCTTTTCTAAAAATTAACAATATTTTTCATCAACAGGGCATTACATGTATATTGATGTTTCGGGAAGAACACGAGGCGACAAGGCAGTTTTGGAGAAAACTATTTCTGCCAATGAAAGGAACTGTTTGGAGTTTTACTATCACATGCATGCATCACATGGGACTATGGGAGATCTCAATGTCTATGTTGATGGCGTTAGAAGGTTTCATCTCTCTGGGAGTCAAGAGAAAAAAGCTTGGATGAGGGGAAAAGTGAACTTTAACTCCACGGGAACACATATTGTAAGTAGCATTAGCTGTCTGTCTGTCTGTCTGTCTGTCTGTCTGTCTGTCTGTCTGTCTGTCTGTCTGTCTGTCTGTCTGTCTGTCTGTCTGTCTGTCTGTCTGTCTGTCTGTCTGTCTGTCTGTCTGTCTGTCTGTCTGACTGTTACTATTACTATTACTACCCCATATCAGATTTTTTTCTCTTATTCACGACAGACATATAATTGCTTAACATTTCTTTAGGTTGCAATCGAAGCTACGAAAGCAGACGAGTTTTCAAGCGTGATAGCCATTGACGACTTTAACCTCTACACTTGTTGTGAGTTTTATAAGCTATTATTATTATTTTTATTTAATTGATATGTTTCAGGGCTGGCGTAGCAGCTCCATGAAACTCTCTACTTTTTATTTCAAGGATTTTCTTTCTGAAGCCAAACCAGCTGATCCGAAATAGTGACGTAGAGATGACGTCACTGCAAAACGCTGAGGTGTCATGAAACCTGGGAAAAATAACCAGCCAATAAAACAAAAACAAAAACAAAAAATCTCGTCCACCATTGTAATAAAAATATAAAGCTCATAAGTAATTATGGTACTGTCATCATAACCTAATTAGCATCGATTTTTTTTATTTGGTGGCCTGGAAGTGAATATTTTGAGAGAAAATGACACTTCAGTTTTTCCTCGATTCTGATTGGTTAACATTTTCTCACAGATCTGCTGGAAGAAGTCTAATTTTATTTATTTCAGATAAGCCAGAAAACGTTACTCTCATCCTCGAGACTAACAAACCAGGCAACACATTCCTGTTTGGAGAGAGGTTGTCATTCATTTGCGAATCATCAGCAGAGCCAACACCCTGCACAATGAGTTTTACATTCCCAGGTGTGAAAGACAGTACGCCAGTTGAAAGCAAAAACTGTTCCGCGCGATTTGAGATACTGATTCAAAAATGTGGGCCCGCTATGCTTTTGTGTCAAGCGGTCAACGATGAAGGAGCAGGCCTGGCTAGTCAAATGCTGACGATCCAAGGTAATTACTCGTGTAGTAGAGTGCAATACACAACTTTCATAATTCAGAGAAAGTGAGGTCTTTGTTACCAGAAGCTATCAATTTTATTTGAGAAAGTACTTCACCCCAAACACTTTTAAACTTGTATGTAAATTGACAGCATTTATGGGAGTAGTGTATGGAGAGAGATCCCATTTCTAAAATACGTTGATTGTCAATAATGGGGAACCAGGTGAGTGTAAATAAAGCTCGCTCCTCGAATAGTATGGGAGGGAAGAATAGTGTGCGCATGCGTCATATGTGAGTAGAGTTCCCCGTTGGTTCTCCTTTGTGCTTGGAGGGGTTTTCTCTGGGTTCTCCTGGTTTTTCTCTTCTCTCTGAACAAAAAAAAAACAATTTCTAAATTCCAGTGGCTATATCGGATCTCAAGGTATTATGGGACGTCCAGTGGGCATATAAAGCTTTGTGAGAGTAATGACGTTGATTGATAATAGCAGCTTACCGTAAGAGAATGCCACAAAAGATATAATTTAGACGGCGCATTGTTCTCCTTTACCCATAAAAGAAAGACAGACACACGAAACCATAGTTATTGATCATAAAATTTGGCAACTGAACGACAACAACCCATACTGTTGGACAATTGATTGATGGAGGCCAGACTAGGCGTATTGATGATGATGATGGAGGTGGTGGCGATGGTCATAATGATGATATGATGATGATGATAAGATGCTTGAAAATGATGATAATTTTGATGATCATGATGGTGGTGGTGATGATGAAAATGATGGGGATGATAAAAAAGATGCTGATGATGATGATTATGATGGTAATCATGATGATGATAGAGATGATTATGTTGATGCTGATCGTGATAAAGGTAATGATAGTGATGGTGATTATGATGGCAATGATAATGATGGTGATGATGGAGGTGGTGGTGATGGTGATGATTGTGGCAATGATAATGATGATAATGATGGTGATGATGGAGGTGGTGGTGATGGTGATGGTGATGATAATGATAACGAAGGTGATTGTGGTGATAAATATGATAATTTCTTTTAGATCCTGTCACTCTGGGTATCAATTCACAGCCGTCTTATTTGGAAGGGGCAAAAGTTTCAATTTTTTGTACCGCAAAAACGAACACAAAAGATGGATGTCCTCCACCCCCACCACTGACCTGGACAAAGATAGGAAATAGTGTTCCCATCAGCAAAAGCGATGTTGGCTTCGTTGTTCTGGAATTTGCAAGCATTACTATAGAAAATGCAGGTGTTTATCAGTGCACTGCTGAAAAAGCATCCGCTGGAAGTCCCCTTTTGAAGACTGTTAACGTCAATGTGTTTCGTAAGTTAGCTAGTCAAGGACTCGTACACCATGTTTGTCATCATGCCAATTTCAAAAAACGCTGTTGGTCGGAGATTTGAAATCTGAGGCCAAAATGAATTGCGTTTAGCTTTGTAAGCTAGGAAATGTTTTTGTGATTTCAAGGTATTTATCTAAATATGGAACTTTTGGGCCAACGTTGAGCGATCACCTGCGCTAGCTAAGTGTATTTTAAATTTCTAACGAGAAATCACTGTCCCCCACAATTCCACTCGGTCTCAGATTTCACATATTCAACCAACAACGTTTTTATCAAAGCCACCATTTAGAAAACAAGTTATATCAAATAGATATAAATGATAAATGATGATGAGGACGGTGATGAAGATGACAATGTGGTAAGAAAAATAATGATGAATATGGTTATGGGAAATCCCCCGAGATCGAACTGCAACCCGCTCATAGTAGAGTGCAAACCATATATCCGTAAAATAGTACTAGATAATCAATACAAAATAGCACCAATGAAACAGTTGAAAACAATGCGAATGCATGCGTTTAGTGCTATTTCGTTGTTGTTCACAAATAAACGGTTTGCACTCTACCTAGAAAAGTACGTCGTGCTAAAGGTCTTTAATAATAATATATTTTAACTATCACGTGTGGAATTCTTCCACTTGCTTTTACACCGCACTTATTATCCCTACATTCGAAATCAAAATAATAAAACACAATAAAAAAATTAAAATAGAAAATCTAATATACTGTTTTTTTAATTTTTTCACTTTCAGACTTGCCAAAGAACGTACAACTTCTGACCAACAAGTCTGATAACGTTTTCGTTCAAGGAGATTCCATTAACGTGACCTGTAACGCAATCTCCAACCCCAAACCCTGTACAATAAAGGTATACTTGCAATTTAAAGAAATCTTCAACTCTAGTTCTGATTGTTCAGCTAGTTACGTGGTATCGAATATCGTTGGATGTGGAAAGCAGACCTTCATGTGCGAGGTGTCTAACATTGTTGGCAAGGCGCAAACTGTTTCCAAGGAAATATTTATACAAGGTATGTTTATAAAGAATTAACCTCATTTATCGACTAGCCATTCCGAGGTTTTTGGGGAAACATATTGTGGAGTTTGCATTGCAGTGTATGGCTTAATGCCTAACAGGTTTTGCAGCCCAAACAATCAATAAGTATGTTGAGAAATCCAGCAATATTATTTTACTTCAAAATCTACTTTTGAGCTAAAGACCTCTCAAAATTTGTATAATCGCATCTCGTATGAATAGACTTTAGAGCAACCAGTGAAACGCGTTATCTTCTCTTTGAAATCAACGGCCATCGTCGTTAAGTTGGATCCCATTGGTTATCACCAGCAAACACGAAACTCCACCACTCTTGAATTAATATTAGGGATCAATTAGGGATTATAAGGGATCAATTAGGGATCAATTAGGAAATAATTGGGATCAATTGGGTATCAATTAGGGATCAATTAGGGATCAATGTTTGAATTTATATTTAGATCAGTTTTGTTTATTACTTTATCCAGCATTTCGCACTATTTATACATGTAAAATGTTTAAAATAAATAAATAAATATTAATTATCAATCATTAATTTATATTCACTCGTGAATTGTTTAGAACTTAGAGTGGTTTTCATAAACCGTGAAATACACTTTAGCGCTTTAAGCACTACCTCACGCGTTGTATCTTCTCCGGGAATTGTCAGGGGAATTCTATTTAAATTCAAATTTCGAGTAATCAGCTAGTAGCCGTACCCTACGATAGTATGAATTAAACTATAATAAATATTTATGTACACATGCTGATGATACATCGTTTAAATATGACTAAAAAATGAGACAACCCAACCAAATTCGCTTCGTGGTCTAGGGTTTAGGGTTAGGGTTGTAGTAGTTCTTTGGTGCCGAAGTTACCGAATTCGATTCTTATTGTCTTCACTTAATCTTTTCTCTAAGTGAGGAGAACTGTACAGGGGAGAAAGCGTTGCGTGACGACACTGAAAGCGGCTGTGGGGGAGAGTAAAGAACACTCTGATTCACTCTGCTTCTCGGGTTAATGAAAACCACTCTATTGGTTAGCGTACTTTAAAGTCAACAAAAAAAAACTATTATTATATATTAGAATTTTTATTAGAATTATTAAGCTCCGAAAGCTACCAAGAGCTGTTGTCAACATGTAAAACTCTTCGCGAATAACAAAATGATTTTTGTGACAATACATTTTTCCCCTAGTGCCACCACACCACTTGGCTACAACTCCAGTTGGACAATCGAGTAATGAACGATTAGAGGGTGACCCGTTTACCTTGACTTGTTCTGCATCCGGCTGTCCAACTCCTATCTTGACCTGGATGAAAACCGGAGACCAAGAAGCACTTGCACGCGGGAATCAAAGCACGTTGATATACTCTTTCGGTAGCTTGAGCAGAGAGAACACTGGATATTATAACTGCACGGCTGACAACGGTGTACTGAGACCAGTGACTACAGCAGTGTATCTTAACGTCTTGTGTGAGTATTGTTGGATAAATAGGAATGCAAAAGAAATCGTCTAATTCTATGGAAGGGCACGGCAAACTCACAGATTGAACCCTGAAACAACCTCTGGGCCGATCAAAGTCAGGGCATGTCTAACTCACAGATCGAACCCTGAAACAACCTCTGGGCCGATCAAAGTCAGGGCATGTCTAACTCACAGATCGAACCCTGAAACAACCTCTGGGCTGATCAAAGTCAGGGCATGTCTAACTCACAGATCGAACCCTGAAACAACCTCTGGGCCGATCAAAGTCAGGGCATGTCTAACTCACAGATCGAACCCTGAAACAACCTCTGGGCTGATCAAAGTCAGGGCATGGCTAACTCACAGATAGATCCCTGAAACAAACTCTGGGCTGATCTAGGTCAGAGCATGGCTAACTCACAGATAGAAGCCTGAAACAACCTCTGAGCTGGTCTAAGTCAGGGCAAGGCTGACTTAAGATCGAATAAGAATTTAGAGTGTTGGGTCTTGTAGAGGGACGGATTATTAAGAACGGAGGAAAAATTATTTGAATTAATGTAGATGCCAGCACCTTTTGGCCTCGCATATCAGTGATGGTGAGTCGAGGATTCCAACCTGAGAGGCCGAACGTGAGATTTGTTTTTAATTTGATTTATTTTTCTTTGTCTAGATAAACCCAGCAATACGAAAATCTCCACTAACAGATCAAGCAATGTATTTGTACAAGGAGAATCATTGGCCTTGTCGTGTCAGTCGGAAGCGAACCCTCAGCGCTGCTCGGTCACCCTGAAGCGAGGCGTCCAGACATTGAGTCAGCAAACTAGGGCGGATTGTTCGTTAAGTCACGTGATAACAAATATACAAGGCTGTAATGAGGTTCTTTTTGCTTGCTCGGCGAGTAACACCGCGGGGAATAGTGGCGAGATTAAATCCAGCATTATTGTGCAAGGTAAACTCTTCAATACGCGAAATACGCGATCTGAAATATTGACTTAGGAATGACGTTACTGCAAAAGTGACTTGTCATGAAAATTGACCAGTGCAAAATAAAAACATGTCCGCTTTTGGAATAATAATGAAAACTCATTAGTTTTTGGATCATTGTTATCAAACGCGTATCAGCAACATTATTGGTTTTATTTGGAAATGTGACATCTCAGTTTTGCAAATTTTCTTGATTCCCATTAGCTAACACTTTTTTTCAGACAGGTTTGGTGGAGGTCAGTGTTTGACCACTAATTGTTGGAACAGATAATAAAATACCTTTTCTATTTCTTATCTTAAGTGCCTGCAGTAATCACTATAACTCCAGCAGGAGGTAATGTAGTCAGGAGTGAAAGTTTTCCATTAGTTCTAGCCTGTAACGCCAAAGGCTGTCCAACTCCTAATGTCACGTGGTCTAAGATAGGAACTGAGGTTTCTCTCGCTAAAGGCAATGGCGTCGTTCGATACAGTATTGGTAGCTTACGTAAAAGTGATTCAGGGACCTATCGATGTGAAGCAGACAACGGAATCGTTGGACGATCTGTCTTTAGTACAATCGCTGTCAATGTCACCTGTAAGTACAACACTTAAACCTTTATTATACGAACACTGAAGAGCGAGCAAAGTGCCCGTAACAGATATCCGTAACAGGTGTCCGTATAATACAGATAGTGCAGTGTCGTATGCGTACCTTGCCCTGACCGTGATGGTTTCTAGAATCTTGATTGGCTGATTTATTTCTCGAGCAATGTGATTGGTATGACAGTGCTGTGACACCACTTTTCGAAAAGTGTGATTGGTCTGGCGAATCCCTTGCCGTGTCACGACCGTGTTCGTGCCGTGAGGTTTTCATAGTCAAAGGAAAACTGCTCTATCAATGACTTCAGTACCATCGTTGTCAATATCACCTGTGAGTACAACACTTAAACCTATAAAGAGATCGGACCAAGTGTCCGAATCAGACAGGTGTTCGTATAATACAAATATGTCTTCAGTACCATCGGTTGTCAATGCCGCCTATGACACGACCACTGAAGAGACCGGACGCCGTCACCGTTTACTGCAGTTTGCGACTTTCTCCTAACTCAAAAATGTCAGCAGCTTTTAGTAGAATTAATTTTTCCTCCTCGCTGATCGAAAACATAAAAGATGCCGAATGATTATGTTTTGGATTCAGGAAAAAAGAAAAAAAATATTTTGTTTTCAACCAATTTTTCGCGTCCTTAAAATCTGCGCATAGAGGTGCGCGCATTCCTTTTTTTAATACTTTTTATGTGTTTTCATTCATTAAAGAAAAATTTAAATTCAATGTTTTTTTTACTTTCTTGGATGCAGATAAGCCAGAGAATACCATACTCACCACGAATAAACCCGGCAACGTAATCCTGCTTGGTGAATTGCTCGAACTCACCTGCAGCTCCACAGCCAATCCAAATCAATGCTCAGTAGTGTTTCTGAAGGGAAATGTGACATTGGCTACGATAAACAGCCACACTTGCACCGCTAAATACGTCTTGCGGAATGAAAACGGTTGCAATTTGGAAACATTTTCCTGCTTTGCGTCCAACTCCATTGGAAGAGGGTCATTGGTGCATACAAATGTAACTGCACAAGGTACGTACCTCATAATAGCGACTTTAAGATTTGCAAAATCTACGACGGCGACATCAACCGGAAGTGTAAATAATTTCTCTCTGGGGTCCTGTTCATTGGAGATTTCATTCAAAACATTGTCAGTAAAGTCAACTCATCGGCAGGGAAGACAGGTTTTGAAGACGCGAAACCCCAAAGTGAAATTATTTACACTTCCGGTTGCAGATTTTGCAAATCTTAAAGTCCCTAATAATGTACTAATGTACAACTCTAAGAACTGGTTTTGTTTCTTTTTTTTTTCTATCCCAGCACCTGTCACAATGAGCATTTCTCCAGTCAACAACACTCTTGTTATGAAAGAAGGAACATCCCTTGATTTAACTTGTAAGGCAACAGGATGCCCAACGCCAAAGATCGTCTGGAAAAACTCCCGTCATGCTAAGTCTTACATGGAAGTCACTGGACATTATCTGGCGCATAACTTTACCAGTGTTGACAAGCAACATATAGGACATCATATTTGTATTGTGGACAATGGCATTGTTGGTAGTCCAATCAATAGATCAATTTTCGTTAACATTACTTGTAAGTAATTGAAGTCGATTTTGGTTTTCATTGTTCATTGTAAACACTCATTCGGAAGTCGATTTTGGTTTTCATTGTAAACACTCAATATCCGGATTTTATAATGACGTCACGATTTGTTTACATCGGCTAAAATGATAGAAATTTAGGCTAAATTTAAGCTTAATTCTCTTCTTTCGAGATATTTAGCGTAACATTTAGTTGTTCTTGCCCTCACCAGCTCATTAACCTAATTTCATTGTGATTTAAGATGTGCTGTTGTCATACCGCCCGCCTCCAGCAATCATGGTCCTTAGCGTTAAAACGACAGTTTTTGATGTGATGTCATTATTAAATCTGGCAATTGCAAACTTATATTGTCTCGTCAAAAACATACAACATACAACAACAATGCTTTTTGCAACTAAGTTTATAAAAAGAAAGCCACGATCATAATGTTACCAAAACTATAGCGGCTTTGCACCATCACGTGACGGCATCCATGACAGGAGGCAGGAACAATTGAATCTGGTCTCATCTGATTTACATGAGAAAGAATTCAGTTTCCAAGGGGAGAAAGACTCTATTGTTGTGCCTCCTGTCATGGCTGGCATCACTTGATGGTGCAAAGACTCTGTAGACCCCATGAGGAATTGTTTTGGGAACAAAGCAATTGTACATTAGGAAAAACCGCTTTTGTTCCCCAAAACAATTCCTTTGAGGACTCAGTGCAAGGGGTCTATACTTTATCTTGTATACACAATTTTTGATTTTCTTATTAGATGGGCCATTTATAAAAACATTGCCTACACAACTAAAAGTCACACTGTACGAAAATGAGCAAGTTGATTTTACCTGCGAAGTGGATTCAAATCCTCCTGCAGTAACTATCTGGACTAAAGACACAGACAACAGCATAATAGCACGAGGAGAACGGCTTAAAATATCGCCTGAACAGAGTGTTGCGGGAAACTACACATGTACAGCTACTAATGGATATGGTTTGACTAAGAGGGCAACGTTCACTCTTATAGTTAAAGGTATCTTGATTATTATTATTATTAGTCATTATTATTGTGTTGGATTTTGAAGTCTTTGGGCGCCATCATGTTGCGACAATCCTGGACAAAAGTCATTGGGACACTTGAAAAGTCAGCGCTAAATTTTTATATATTGTCTTAATATCCATAATCTCTCAATGTTTACACGCCATTTCACCAATGAAGCTCCCACCCTCCCCCAACTCAATGTTGCTCAAACCACACATCATTGCAGATGCCCCGTTTGCCCTAACATTGATTTGAAGGAGGGGAGGGGGGGGGGTAGGGGAGGAGAAAAGAACAATTTCATGTAATTTTATGTTGCTGCTGCACCGAAACCTTAAAATGTATTGGGGAAAACAATGATACTGATCTACATAGTAAAAATACTTTTGCAGAAGGCTTACATACGAAAATGCCTTTTCCACAGTTACTAAAAATAGACCTCTTGAGTCCCGAGAGGAATTGTTCTTGGGGACAAGACAATAGGCCATCCTTTCTAATGCAAAAAAAAGTGGAAAACCACTTTGGCATATATATTTACATTAATGGAAAGGTGTAATGCTTATTTACTATTTGTGGTCTTTTGGTATCTTATTAGCTTGCCAGAACAATAAATGCAAGTCCAATACCTCATGCATTAGTCAAGGTACCACTTACTACTGCAACTGTCCTAAGGGACTCACTGGACGACTATGCGACGAACTAGGTGAGGGAATAGACTGTAAATATCTGATGTTTGATTTGCCTCCTGATTTAGTAGCGGAAGGACATTTCAAATAATAAGGATTATTATTCCTTCTTCCACAAAAATCAAATTCCAAATTCAAGTTAAATGTGTTGGTATCCTTACATTAACAAGTGGGTAGCGAAACGTGAAAGATTTTACGTTTACTATAGAGTGGTAAATTGTATTTATTTTTCTTAGAGTATTAGATCTTTTAATGAATAAATTGGCCAGTTTGCGGATGGGAATCAAGCTATAGCTTGTGAGCAGATAACAGTTATTTGGTGAATATATAAGAAAATATGTGCATGAGCTAGCACGCGTGAGCAACCCACAGAAAGTATATGAACGAAGGGAGTGAATGAGGCAATAAATCCAAATCCTAATCTCTTAATTTTATTCGCATTTTTAGATCCATTCAAATCCAAATTCACCATAACACTCTACATAGTTAATATCGATTGGATCGAAGACTATAAAATCACAGGAAGCCCAGCGTACACACAGGTCGAAGACAAAATTTGTTCGGAGGTAAGTCTATTAAGAGCTTTTTGGATGTTTTTTTTTTGTCTATCGGAAAGTTTAGGTCGCGTTATAATGACGAAAAACTCGGGGTATGGTTAGAATCTTTTCATTTATTGATGAGGAAAGTTGTTAACTGAAATTCATACCCTGTTCCAGAGCAAGATCGCTGAAATCATACCCTGTTCCGGTATTGCGAAAATGGATACCCTGTTCCAGGGAGGAGAGAGCGTGATTTCATATACCCTGATCCAGAGTAGAATCGCTGAAAACCATACCCTGTTTGGCGGTATAGCAAATATAGCGTATTTTAGCCTCTATTTAGGGTCAACTCCCAACATCATGACATAAATCTAGGTTATTATGGTTGTTTTTATTTTAGAAGTTGACCCAAACTAAATTTTGTTTCTTGTTCTTTAGATGCAACGCCTCTTCAGTGATGAACTTTCCAAATGCGAACTCATAAGTCTACGGTAATGAAATATGTTGTTTGTAGATCAGGATCGGGTCGGATCGGATCGGATTTCACAATGTTTTAATTTTCAATTGTACGTATTTCTAGTAAGGGAAGCGTCATTTCTGAAACCCGACTGACTTTAAGACAAGACAAGTATCGCAGTGAAGTCCTTGGCGTCGTCAAAGCAGAAACAGTCAACGATACTTTGGGACCCTTGATTCTCGACCAATCAGCACTGATCACAAGAGTTGAGCCTTACAGTAAGTTTAATAGACAATAGGGGCTTTGCACCGTCACCTGATGGCAGCCATGACAGGAGGCACATCAAAAACTGAATTCTTCCTCATGTAAATCAGATTAGAACAGAATCTATTGTTCCTGCCTCCTTTCATGGCTGCCATCGCGTGATGGTACGAAGTCTCTATAAGTGGTTTTGCACTATCACGTCACGGCAGCCATGTTAGATGGCATAAAAACACAATCGTTTTACATAATAAAATAATTCAATTCACAAGGGCAAAGGGATTTTATTGTTCTGCCATCTAACCACATGCAGCCCAAGCTGTATTATGGAAACGGGCAGGTGATGTTGTAAAATCTCTTTGTATTTTTGAGGTAGTTTCACGTGACTTGTAACCCCTTGAGTTACAAGGGTCACCTGACCTGTTAGTGCAAGTCGCCCACTAGCAAATTTTCCTTGTTAGCAGCCCCTAATCAAAGGCTATCTACCCGAGATATGACTGCCTACATTCTCGTTGCAGGTTCATTTTGCGGTGAACAGCCATGCAAATTCGACGGCACGTGCTACGAACAAGGAGACGGATACAGATGTGATTGTAAACTATTTCGGTTTGGAACACAGTGCGAAAAAGGTAAAGGAGTGGTAGATAATTCTCAGGGTTAGTCTGTATTTTTCCTCCGTTACACACCGAATTGAATGGCGACAGATTTGAATTACTAAGCATCACCATTATTATCATCATCGTCATCAGCATCGTCATTAGCATGTCATTAGCATCATCATCACCATCTTTCATACACCTTATTTGCTAATATCACCCTACAATATTAATGTTTATTTTCTTCTTCCCTCAGGCATTGGATTTATTCCTGGGGTGGCCGTCATCGTTATTGGAAGTATTCTCTTAGTAGTCATTATTTGTTTAATTGCTTATTGCTGGAGACGAGCCAAGAGAGGCACCTTTGCTAAAGGTATTTGTTTGCAGAATAAATGCACAAAAACTATCGCCACCGAAACCATAACCCGTTCCAAAGCTCAGGCAATAACTGGACCGAAATTTAAAACCATTTTGTAAACTGATAAATATATATTTTTCCTTGTTCATAGAATCTGAGGAAGTGCATGTCAAAACGTAAGTAACTGATAAAGAAAAGTAATATAAAGATGTTGGTTAAAAATAATGCAACATTGGATTCATGTAATCCCCTTTTGACACTCCACATTCCTAACTCTCTACACTCCTCCACACTCCACACTCCACACTCCACACTCCACACTCCACACTCCACACTCCACACTCCACACTCCACACTCCACACTCCACACTCCACACTCCACACTCCACACTCCACACTCCACACTCCACATAAATATTTTAATTTTCCCAAAGAAGGAAATTTCGATAGCTTTAATTCAAGGTGCTTGAATTTGGCCATTTTGAAACCGTTCTATGCTACTTTGGCTTTTACTTGACGTCATTTCCTGTCTCGTGCGGAATCATGTTCATCAGCTGAATCACTCACAAGTTTTCAATAGAATTCTTTCTGGCTGACAGTACATGATATGGTCAGTGTTTGACCACCATTTGGATGCAGATAAGGACATTGAAATACTTTTTTTCCGCTGATTGAAACCCAGCTTGGAACACAAACTTTCAAGCTTCTAGCTGTAATCTTCTATCTCAGACATGTGTCATTTTCTTAACACTGTTTTATTCTTTAACAGTTGCACATTAAAAAACATATGAATAAAAATACAACTTTATGAACATCTTATTCTCAAAGCAATGACACGTGATCAGTAAGCTATTAAAGAGAGCTTTCGTTTTCACTTTTCCTGTAGACCTCTTAAAAAGGAAACAAAATCGCCACCTGAGGATCACGATATGTCTGTCAACAACGTTTATGTCAGCGTTGCACAAGACGAAAAAGAGGACAAAGAAACCGTAACTAAGCAACCACTACCGGAAGATCCCTATGACGAAGCGACGAAGCTTTGACTTGCTCAACGAGCAAAATCTCTGAGAAAGAATAGAGCCTTAAAATGTCGGTTCGTTTGCTTGAATAGATGTAAAACAAATACTTTTTGTGTGAAAATTAAAAATTGATTGCAGAAATGTGGCATGCGTTTGAGATTCATACAATGTATATAGTCCATCGTGCAAATTGATAGCAACAACTCTGCAAAAACTGTAGATAGTTGATAGTGATAATAGTAAGAGGAAGAGCTTAGGATACTTCTATTTGAAACTATCGAGAAAAGAGAAGGACAGAAGGAAATAACATAACGATATATGCTATTGGTTAATAAATAAATCAAAGGTAACCCATGGCAAGCTCGTGAAGCGTTTTTGAGTACCAATCAACTAAGATGATAACAAATGACACTTGGTGACTCATTTCATTGAGGGTATTGTGACCCGAGTAGGCGATACTCGGAGTTATGTTTTGCAAACAAACAAACTGTTGTCTTTATCTATTAAATTCTTCGCTTCTGATTGGCTACAATCCTTTCTTTTCCGACTTCTGGTTACGAAAGTTTTCTACGAGATTATTTTGGGCCTAGTCTAATCGATCCAATATTTTCGGATTCCTCTTCCAACGTGATGATAAATACGACAATCTCATATCTCAAGGTCCAATAAAAAGAGCGTAAAGTAAACTAAGAATACTCAGAATATGCTGCTGATTACATCTAATCATTATGAAGTGATCGAAAATCCAAAATGGCTTCCTCTGCAAAGGCAACGTTCGTGGATTTTTCCAGTGACGTCAATTGGCGAATACAATGGATTCCATGGTTACGTTAATTACCCAAGACGATTGGCTGAGAAGCGTTATCCGCCGAAAAGTGCAAACTCTAGCCACCTCGATAGCTCTTCGCGAGCTAAAAAGGATTAAAATAAAATAATTAGCAAACAGCATTCCGAAGAAAGCAGATGAACTATATTTTTATTTCACGTCCTTAAAAATACAACCAATCAAATAACAGAAAAGTCGTACATCCGGTGGTATTGACTCCTTGACGTCATGTTCAATTTGGAGTAAAAAGCAAAATCATTTCGACCTCATGAGAACTGGAAACCTAAAAACCGATAAACGAACTGAAACTGTTTTTCTCGCTAAGCATTGTTATCGAACGCTCTTTAATGTCTGAATATACAAATATACTTTTATATAAATGAGTCATTTCCTTTAGCATGCAGGGTCTGGTAATCAGAGCTTTCGTTTCTTAGACCAAGTGGCTGGTACATGTTCGTCTCGTTGTCATTACGCGGGACTCTTGTACGAACAGGTTCGTACACTGGTCTCTTGTTGTCTTGTGCAGTGTCAATAGGCGACAGTTCCTGGTAATGACTTGGTTTACTAGACGCACAAGGTAAAGGTGTCTCGTAAACAATGGACTTGGCAGGGTTTTGATTACGACGAGGTGATTGTTGCAATTTGACAGCTTCGTATTCAGGGGCCGATGTTGTTTTTGGACTAAATCCCGATTTCATGCCAGACGATGATGACGTGTTCACGCTCAATTCCATTGCGTTCTAAAAATAACATAATTGCAAGATTAAAAGCAGTCAAATGAAAAAAAGTCATATTCCTAAATCTATTTTTCTTGATAATTTCTCAATCGAGAAATTGAAGGCCTCTTTTGATTTCTATGATCCCCTCTTTAATTTTATATTGCATGAACATGTACGTACGTCGTATGTTTGATCAACCTCTTCTTGCTTATTTGTTTTCCTTGTTCAATAACATGAGATAGAAAAAGAAAAAGAAAAGAAAAAAATAAGAAAACAAAAAGAAAACAGTGGTAACGCCTAACATATTCAAAAGAGGGAAAATCATTGGAATTGAAAAAATGTTAGCAGCAGGAAAACGGTGAAACGATATGATATTATTTGGAAATAGAAAACCTACAAAATAAAGAGCAAATACTTACGTTTCCTTAAAGCTGTTTCTTCCGTGTTCTATTAACAAATAATATCATGATTATGTCATGAGTTTAAAGCAGTTATATCATTGTATTAGTTCATTGGTGTGTTGTTATTAGTATCAGAAAAGTAGCTGGAGATAAGAGGGGTTATTCATGAACATATATTTAAATTTCTTAAGGTCGTGAATCGTAGCTTTACACATACCATTGGGTTTAATCCTCTTCCATATGTATAGAAACTGCAGCACGTTAAGAACCAGCGAAACTACAAGTATCGCAGCTATGACACTCACACCGATCAGAACTTTAAATAAAAAGATATAATAAACTAATATATATATATATATATATGTATATACACCGGATCGCTAAAACTTTCATATCAATATTTCTACGTAGAAAAGTTGTCGTTCCGCTCGAGCCGTTTCTTTTACCATATAAGGAATGTACTTACCATATTTGGAAATTGGAATATAATTTTCTTCTCTAAATAGGCGAATGTCTTTCCAAAACTGCTCAAACTTACAGTAAATCGAGTGAAAACATCACTAACTAGTCAGCCATCTTGGTTTTGGCCGAAAAAGAACTGGAAATGTGTAGGGGAGGGGAGCGTGGTTTGTCACCACAGGAAGCCCGCGAACGATATATATATATATATCAATTTCATTTATGGGTTGCAAGCATTCCAAAGAGAGTTAAAAGATAAAAGACAAAAGCATGGCGGCCATTGTGGTGCCGTTAACGATGGATGCTAATGAGAAATCTTGTGTTAAATGGTACCAATATGGCCGCGATGACGTTACGTGCCAACATAGAATCATAGAGCCAAATCCAGTTTCAAATTCTTCAAAACATTTTGCTCACAATAATAAAAGTAACCATTTAAATTTTAACCATTGCTTACATTTTGAGTGTTTTCCACTTGTGTCCTCAATACTGGTCTTAGCGTTACCTAATATCAAACAAAACGAATGATTCTTAAGTAAGGCCCATTATAACAAAGTCATATTTTACATATTTACAGCATATTACTTCGGGTAGGTGGGGGCTTTTCGGAATTCCGTGCTTCCGTGAGGTTCTCTCCACGCGTACCACCACTACATTCTATATTTACAACATACAACACTCAACTCACATGTTGATTTTTGTGAAGGGAGGAAACCAGAGAAACCCTCGTGGCAAGGGAGAGAACAACACATAAAGCCCACTGGAGTCACATATGATCCAGTCTGAGCCGGCGGAGCTCAGAGAGAGGCAAGCGGTAAACCACAACGCCACCCATGCCACCCCTTCAATCATGCAGTCCATTTCGAACGTTGAATGGGGTAACTTAAATTACGATTATCTCCACGTACCACGTGTGTTCGTTTCACATGTTGGTTTAATCTGAGGTATGGATATTGTCTTAGCCATCACATCATCTTTCATACTTTCTCCATATTTATTCCATGCAGTCACTAGAAACGTATAGTTCTTTCCGTAATCAACACTTTTTCTTAATGTATACTCCAGAACTGATAAATCAAGGATATCCTTTGCTTTTGTACAATTAAATTCATCATCCTCTTTCATGTAGATGGTAAACTTGATTAGATCTCCTCCATTATCATCAGGTTTTGTCCATGTCAATCTGATAAATAATTCTGCTGTATCGTTGATGCTAATTGTTAATTGAGGAACACCTGGTTTACCTAGAGAAAAAAGGTATTTAACGGAACGGATCTTAGGTTTGTATACCTGATTGATAGGGCAGTTTGTATAATCCATATCCCTTTTTTTGCTGAAAGGATCAAGAGCAAGAGAATATGAACTAAGAGAAGGAATTCCCCCTATATAGCCTTGTAACCATCATGTGCTCAGTTTGATGCTATTTTTAAACCATTTGTTTTTCTGCATGCGCATTTGCTGCGCGCGCTCTACGCTGTTTGCTTACGTTTTTGGGGTTTTTCCGTTATTTCGACTCTGCCCTGAATATGAATGTGCACGTCGAAAGCTTGGCAAATACAACAGGAAATGGAAGTAGTAATTTGTTCAACTTTCTGGAGTATTTTTACATTTATCTTCCAAAGCTTTCGACTAACATCGTCATTTTGAAGGCAGATTTGAACATTTGAACATAAGAAAAGCACAAGAAAACGTTAGCAAACAGCGTAGAGCGTGCGCGTACTACTAAAAGATTCTAAAAATAGCATCAAAGTGTGCACATGATAGGCCACGGGGATTCCTTCTCTTTGTTCATATTCTCTTGTTAAGAGTCATACTTAATCATAATCCAGGTAAATTTTATGGTTTATATTTTTTTGGAATAAATCGGTTGAGAAAAACTAGATTTGCTACACATCCAATAATTTCGACAGCTGGCATACTTTATTTAAAAAACATGATAACAAAAACATTTGCAAAGGTTTTACCTTGTTTTTTGGTAGTGATAAACTTCACCAGTTGTTGACCATACCCAACAATGTTCCGAGCATACACTTTAACCGTGTACTGGGTGTTTGCTTTCAGTCCTGTTATAACAGCTTGGGTATTCACAGTGAACACTGGTGGCTTAGTACTTACTTCAACCTTGTAACCAGTGACAGGACTTCCACCATCATTACCAGGTTTGTTCCATGTAATATTCATGGCTAATGCTTCTACCTCGGTAACATTCATGGTAACAGGACCTGGGAGAACTGTATTAAATCAGTGATATGTTGTTAGCTACAACTTTTACAAGAAAACCAGAACTCTTGGAAAATGTGAAGTTCAATTTATGGCCAATCCGGAAAATCGATTTGACTAGCATGTACAATGTACGTTTGAGTCAATTTCTACTCACACAGCTGAATTACATTAATGACGTGTTCATCACTTCCCAGGATGTTTGTTGCTCGACACTTGTACTGTCCATAGTCCCCTTGGTCAGCAGTTGTCTGTACGTTTACCTCACTACCCCCGCCGGGTACAATGTTGACACCTGCAGTGATCTGTTGATTTGTTGGTTTGTACCATGATATTCGTGGTTCAGGTAAACCAGTTGTAAAACATCTGAGATAAATACTGTTACCATTCCATGATTTGGATTTTGAAGTCGACTGGGACTCATTAACAGCTGGTTTGACTGATAATAATCATGGCAAATAATAAAATGAATTTAAAACCATGCAAAATGTACACCATGAACAAAATCACAATACATCACGTATATTATAAAATTGCACCAGAATAGTACATACTAACTTTCACGATTGCTCTCTAAATAAACTTACACAGCTGAGTAACATTGATGATGTGTTCGTCACTTCCCAGGATGTTTGTTGCTCGACACTTGTACTGTCCATAGTCCCCTTGGTCAGCAGTTGTCAGTACTGTTACCTCACTACCCCCGGGTACAATGTTGACACCTATAGTGATCTGTTGATTTGTTGGTTTGTACCATGATATCCGTGGTGCAGGTAAACCAGTTGTTAAACATCTCAGATGAATGCTGTTACCATTCCACGACTTTGAACTAAAAGAAGACTTTGATAAATCTATCGCCGGTTTGTCTGAATTTGAAGAGAATCAAAGAGGGATATAAGTCTTAGCGATTTGTACAGATCTCGATTAGTTCAACAGTCAAGGCTATATAGTATTTGTACTTTACACTGCACAGTAACTTGTATACTGGTCATTGCTTGTCTTCCTATCCCGTTACTAGCTGTACACGTGTATGTCCCTGCATGTGATCTGCTGACTGACGGGATGTTGTAGACATTCCCAGTGTAGACAGACCCTGACGGTGTCTTCCATTTAATGGTTGGTAGTGGGTATCCATCTGCATCACACTTGATACTCAGGGAGTCGCTCTCATTCATTGTTCTATTAAGGAACTTGTCGAAGATGATAGAAGCCTGGTCTGTCAAGATTTCAGCATAAAACACGTTACAATTCTAACCCGAATAGCAAGGGGATCAAAGACAAGGAAATGGATGTCATTTGTGAAAAGTGTGCAGTACTATGCAAAAGCAGAGGTAAAAATGGCATCAAAGAGTATAAATATAGCATCAAAGAGTCTAAAAATAGCAACAAAGATCCTAAAAATAGCATCATAGATTCTTAAAATAGCATTAGGGCCACAGGTTTGTCAGTTTTTAGTACTGTTACGTGTTTTACCCTCTTTAAATAAAGTTTATTGATTGATTGATTAAAGAGTATGTATCGAGAGATGATATATACACTGAGGAAGTCCAATGAACTGAAATCTTGCAGCATAGGTATACCTACATTTTACTATCACAGTTGCAGTTGCATTGTCAGTGTGTACCATGCTGTCATAGGTGTTCTTTGCTGTACATATGCACTTGCCAGCGTCTGTTTTGATAGCATCAGGTATTCTAAGTGTTCCTCCAGCTACTGCGTGACCAGCTTTGATGACACCATCAGCCTTTGTCCATGATATGGATGGTGGTGGATAACCATCTGCTGTACAACTGAGTAAGATCACATCACCTTGTACAACTGTGATACTTGGAGGAGTAATGCTGCTTTGAGGAGGATCTACAATTATGTTTTTTGTGTAAATTTTTGATGGGCGCATACCAATAAAACGATACCAACAATAAACAAACCAAGAGCGGTGAAATAATAGCCTTGCTCATACTTACAATAAACAGACACACCAGTCTGTGCAGTGACTGGATCCTCATTTGGGTTGTTCCTGGCCTGACACTCGTACGTCCCATTCTGATCTCTTCTAATGTTTGGTATTCTCAGGGTAGCACTTCCTGTTCCTGTAATCTTGGTCACGTGACCTGCTATCTGTACCCA
The DNA here is from genome assembly GCA_011057435.1 of Actinia equina. Classification (NCBI taxonomy): domain Eukaryota; kingdom Metazoa; phylum Cnidaria; class Anthozoa; order Actiniaria; family Actiniidae; genus Actinia; species Actinia equina. The sequence continues at coordinate 162,485 of WHPX01001167.1, read as the reverse complement.
CTTGACGTTAGGTGTTGGTGGACCAACAGCAGTGCAAGGCAGACTCAAATCTTGACCCTCTGCTATATTCTTTGTTAGTGGTGGCTGTGGCTGGAACTTGGGGGTTACTTTTAAAGAAAATGTAGTAGAAAACATCACGTTTGTGTAAGCAAGTTGAAGAGGCAATAGTTTGTACAAAAACATTTTGTTCAAAATGTTCCAAAGTACCCCCTCCCCTCAAATAGCTGTACGTTACAAAGATTAGGTTTAAATAAGCTCCAGCATACCCGCTTATAAGGCAACCCAGTGCACGCTCCAAGAGCGTCTTGTTTATTTTCAGTCTGTCACTGATATTGGAATTATATAGCGACTAATACAGTACAATCTTATTTTTTGTTTACTTTAATTATTAAAACTGGTCCAGGCTTATGGCAGAAAGACAACGACCTAAAAATATAATTGTTTAGCTGTTAAAAAGATATGCAAATGTTGGCTTAAAGACTGGAAAATACCTGTCACTACTAGTTGTACTTCATGGTCAATAGGGTCTCCTGCTCTAGGTATCAGACTACATTTATATATCCCGTTATCAGCAGTAGTGACATCAGTAATGACAAGAGTGGCAGTGGACTCTCTGCTTACTCGATCAGGGTTCAGTAATCTTGGTGGACATGTTGCTCTATTGATGACAAAACTCCAGTTTTTGGTGAACCTGTCATCAGCACCGATTGTACTAAAAGTGTTATACTTCTGGTTGTAGAAAGACCATTGTGGAGATTCAATGCTAAACTCTTGCTCTCTGTTGTCCACATGGTAGTCCCACACAAACCTGACTGTTCCTCCACTAGATACGTACAACACGCTGGGAGGGAAATGAGTGAAGCGAGCTGTTGTGTCTACAAAACAGCAACTTGTATTTAATATAGTTACTTGATTATGAAAATGAACTTAAATATGTCCCTTAGATTAAAATCATTATAAAAATTTTTCGTTTTATTTGGGCAAAGTAAAGCTGATTATATTGTCTCGATAAAATATGCTTTGAGGACTGAATTTAACATCAGTCGACACCACGTTCGACGATTATGAGTGTAGACACTATGCAGCGTGACTGCCTTGGACTTTTTGAACAATGATTTCAATTTTCAGAAATCGTTAGGATTTCCAATGATAAACTGGATTTATTCACTTATCATCAAAACTGTGATTGATCACCGTCAAATATTAATCGCTGTAAATTTGTAGAAATTAGGAATCACTGAAGAATGTATAAAAACAACATAAATAAGTAATATACAATTTAGTAATAGACTTACCTACGTGAGGAAGTAAATACAATGCACCGATGAAACCAAGAATGTAATAAGAAATGTTAGGTATCTGTACAACACTCATCGTGAGGAAGAATTTTGACATCCAGAAAACTAAAACTTTGAAGATATGGTGGACTGTTTTATATGAAATCCCAACAGATGGTGTTCAGTATCAGCAAGTCTTGCTGCTGTAAAAGCAAAATTTAATTATGCACATGAACACGTTTGTCGTGGTTGACCTTTTGTACTTCATTCCACCGTTTGTCTGTTTTACTGGGTAACGCAAGGACACTAGAAGACCTAAACTTGGATTGGATTTTTATAGTTGTTCCCCGATTAATTAAATCAAAATATTGTTATACTTGTTTACTTATTTTGTTCGTTGTGTTCCTTTGCTGCACTAAATTGTTGTTTAACTCCAAATGAATTAACGTATGTATGGAAGGATATAACTAGCTAAAACTAGTGTGAGCTGCGTCGGTGTTTCTAATGAAACAGTAATGATGAAAAGGTAAATTATACACCGTGAAAAGATGAAAAAACTTACTGACGTTTCGGACGCTAGTCCTTCGTCGGAGTAAAAGAGTAAAAGAGTATGTATGGAAGACTCACTGCTAACTAGCCCGCAGATGTTTTTGTGGATACCAAAATGCTAGCGTCCACACGCAGCGTATTCGAATCGTTATCACTGTGCTCACGTATCCGGAAATTTCTTGATCCGTCCTGATGACTAGTGCCTAGTCCCTTTGACGGATAGTTTTTCTTCCTGAGCATGCGCAAAATCGTGTTTACGTCAGCGTATTCAAAAATTTGAGGATACGACCGTCGACACGTATCCGTATTCGGAGCGCATTCGAAAATTTCCATTCCGGAGACCATTTTCGAAATTTCCCGGATACGGATACAAAAAATTCGGATACGTGTGGACGAGGCCTTAGTTTGCAGGGATCGATAGATAGAGTTTTGGTTTCCAATATTCAAGGGTTCATATGAGTGTTGCTCATGGTCATTACGTTTTGGAAAAAAAGTTTTATTTCACAATTGAAATTTCCCCCCATATATTGATTATTAAAACTGAATTAATTTTTATCCCCATTTAGTTATAATTTATATACTGTAACATTTTATCCTCTGATTACTGTTTGGCAATAAAGAAACGTGAATCTGCTCTCCAACGCTTGTTGACACCTTTTTGTTTAACATTAATGTTTTCTAGCGTGCCTTTATAAGATAATCTCGCTGCTGTTAGTTTGCAGAGATTGATAAGTAGGGTTTTGGTTTCTTATATTCAGGGGTTCATATGGTTGTTGCTCGTTATTATTATCAAGCCGCACATTGCGTTCCACGGATCTCGTTCGAAGTGGTTCGTACACTGGTCTTTGGACACCTTGTTCAGAAGGATTTGGGGCATTGAGATCCTCATAATGTTTGAGATGATTGGGCGGAATTTCTTCTTGAGGACTTGCAATCTCATTTAGCTGTTGTATGGTTTCATATTCTGGTCCTGTATTGCTAGGCGGATGTGGAAGCGATGTTGTGACAGCGGATATCACCTTCTTATCCATCTCAAGTTCGTTCTTAAAGAAAAAAGAAGTCTCATAATCAATGGCAACATGAATAAATATATAGATATTAATAAATATTAGATATTTATATAAATAGATAGTGTTAAGGAAATGGCATTCACTTACAGAGTAGATCTCCTCATCAGCTGCTTTTTTGGTTCTGAAAATAAACAAAAAAAAAAGAGGAACAATGTATCATTTTTATAAACTTAGATTATTATATATATGTGTGCATAAACATGTTTATAGTTTTCTTATCCAAGATGTTTTATTTATTATGTTCTACCTTTGGTTACCTTGCTTTCGTTTTAGACCTGAATGACAATATAAATGTAAAGTTAATGAAGAAAGTACAATTATATATAGCATGTACGTGTTACGCCATAGCGCCCTTGTTGATTGACGATAACAAAGCATTCCTCATTAGCTTCTCTTGTTAGATCAACCAACATGGCGGCTTTTTCATTGTTATTCATATCTAAAGGAATTTTGAGTCACGTGGTTGCACACACTCTATCAAGTAAGAAGAAGGAGAGAAGCCCAGCAGAACGGATACCTTCATTTTTTTCTGTTTAGAATTAAGCCGTTTATTTTAATATTATGTTGTTAAAAAACAAAGTGAAATTCGGTGAAGTTTATTGCATTAGTATGTGACACATAAAAACTTTGCAATATTAATAAAGTTGCATCGTTCTTGGATACGGACGGTTCCCGGTAAGTGCTGGGAATAATACAACAAAACCCAATTCCAAGGAAATGAGAGAAGAACATTATTTGGCCATTTCTCATTGAAAAAAATATCCTAAAATACCTACAGGTAACTCCTATTGCAATGACTAGTTTGACTCACACTTACATTTTAATCTGTCTTTTTTCTCCACCACAGAAATTGCAGTAAATTCAAACCAAGAGAGAGAACGAGAATTGCGATAATGACTCCAAGAACAGTAGTGACTGGTAAGAGAAATATCAAAGTTTTAATAATAAACTGCAAATGACTAAATAAGTTATATTGTAAGTTGAGTTATTCTTGTAGAGTTGCATTGTATTGTTATCATTCTTAGGACTTACTGTACTTCGAGCCTCCCATTGGACAGCTATTAACTGATTTACCTAAGACGTTAAACAGTTTAGAAATCATTAAAAAAAATTCTTTATGAGATCATCGAAAAGCAAATTTCTTTAACCCGACCATACCTCGCTCAGAATGAAATAAACTGTCCTATAAAATACTAAGGTGATGTACATACCACTGGCATATGCAGTCTTATCTGCTGTAGTATTTACAGTCTTAACATTACGTTCATCCTTGATGCTCTCTCCATATTTATTCCAGGCAGTAACTGTAAACTTGTACGTCTTTCCATATTTAACTTTCGTTCCCACAATGCATTCCACTAGAAGAGAATCTTTGACATGCTCTATCTTATTCCAGTCAGATTGTTCATTTTCTTCTTTCATGTAGATAGTGTAACGTGAAATCGTTGCCCCATTGTCATCAGGTTTTTTCCACGTTAAAAGAACTTTTCTTTTAGATTCGGCTTCTATGAGTAGGGAAGTCAACAGTTCTGGAATGTCTGGTCTACCTTAATTAAGAGCGATGTAAAGTAATCAGCAGTTGTTTAATAAAATCATTCGCTGGGAAAAAATTACGCATTTAACTCCCTTGCCACATCAATCTAGGTCTCCCTCGGTGAACCCGGCACTCGGTATCACAGTGAGTAGACTATGTAAGGCCTTTTCCTTAAGTTAGATGTTTCGAAATTCTATTTCGATCTGTGAAATAAATGTGCCCTTAATGGGCATCGTTAAAAACTTGAAGGTTTTCTGACTATAGGCCATAATTTTAAAATAAAGTTAATTTATAGTTAGCCAACAAATGATTTGTTTTACTTACCTGTTTTCTTGGTTGTGATCATCTTGGTCGATGGCACTCCATAACCAATATCATTCTTAGCATATACTGTAACCCTATACTGACTGTCCTTCTTCAAGCCTGTTTGTACGGTGTGCGTGTCAATTGTCCTTAAAAAGATGTGTGAATCAGTTTCCAGTAAGTAACCAGTGACAGGACTTCCACCATCATCAGCAGGTTTGGTCCATCTCACATTTGCTGATGATGCTTCAATCTCGGTTATCGTTAATGTAACAGCACCTGGGGGAACTGAATGAGCAAACACAACTTCAACGCCACGCAGAAAAAGATAGGGCGGTAATTAAATCTTATTTTAAAATTCACAAAATTTCACAAAAAACGTGACAGGACAGCTTTCTTTTGAGATATTTCTTTGCATTTTATACTTTACCCCTAATATAACTGAGATAATATAACAAATGCATTCAAACACAGCGTACTTACACAACTGAGTCACATTGATAACATGTTCAACACTGCCAGCGATGTTTGTTGCTTTACATTTATATGATCCATAGTCTGCCCCATCTTTCGTTGTTATCACCACTTGACTACCTTTAGCAATAGATGTGACACTAGTTGTTATTTGCTGACCACTGGGCTTGTACCACGTGATATCTGGTGTGGGTATCCCATCACTGACAATACACTTGAGGGTCACCTGTCTGCCATTCCAGGAAGTACTATCACTGCTAGACAGCTCTTTTGAAATCGTCGGCTTGTCTGAAAAAATGCATAAAGAATAAATTGAGAATTAAAAATACATATTTTAAAAGCGAAACATTTTTCTTTTCTTACAAGCTATCAATTCTTGAGGAATTTAATATAGAACTGACGTGAAGAATATTCGTTAATGAGACCGTAAATGGACAGAGTTAACAAAATTAAGTCATTTGATAGATGTGCTCAGTCCTGTTGCCGTAAACCTCATTTTTGGTTAGGTCTTTATGTGAACACTTCAATAGAGCAACGATATCCGTCATTCTTGGATGCTTTTTGACAAGAATGATGCAGTGTCTATTTCATAAGACTAAAAATAAATATATATAAAGTGAGGAAAATTCAGTTTCAGGAGTTTTGCAACTTTTGAACTTTTGTAAATTCTAGAGATTATGATATCATCTATCTTTTCATTATTCCATATACTCACAGTAGACTGTTACATTTGTCCTTGTTGTGACTGCATTCTCGTTTGGGTTGTTCTTGGCCTGACACTCATATACTCCAGCATGGTATCGTTTAATGTTATCTATCTGTAGTACAGCACTTCCTGATCCTTGGCTTATGGTAACAATACTACCATCTGTGATATTCACCCACGTGATGTTTGGTGTTGGCGAACCAATAGCTGCGCAGTTTATCTTTAAATTTTGTCCCTCGATAATTTGGTATGTGTTGATTGGGTGACTTGGTAAGAATGCAGGACGTACTGAAACATAGAAGATGAAGTATTGAATTTATAAAAGAAGTATGTTCCTTTTTATATTTCGTTCTTGTTTGTTCTACAAGAAAGTACAAATATCTCAAATACGCTGGACTGTGCATGGAAACAAGACTGATGCTTTTTAATACTTGCTTATACATAACCTATATTTAATTAAATAAATTTTAAAAAAACAACATTTTAACCTGATTTATTTTTAACAATGTCTGAACATTGATTTACAAAAGATGTTTTGCATTGCAAATTTTAATCACGTGAGCCGTTATTTTTTTGCAATCAACTTTGCTTGATTTGAAACGGTATGATGATCATAATTAAGCTGATTCGTAAAGGAATAAAAATAAAAGAAGAACACGTGACCTGCTGATAGTAACATTTCCCCTTTATTATTACTGTAGCAAATGCGATGGGTAAGAGTCATCCGAGATCCTTTCAGGGCGATATAATGCCTATTGAAAATGTGTCTTGAAAATAACATAACTTATTGGTTGCCGTGAAGAGAATTTTCCGGCCTTGACCATATTTCCAAATTAACATTAGAAAAGAAGAGCAATAAGCACACCTCGGATGACCTTGAATAACATGTCTGGCTAAATATATAGATATTAGAATGGTCTTCATTTACCCGTGAAACAAAGTGTACAAATGAAATCACTATATCAACCATCCTTGTTGAACAATATTGTGAGACAGTACTATGATTGTTCTGGATAGCAATTTTGTAAATAGTTAATCCATTAACATACTTGATAAGTCAATTTGTTTTTAATTCTGTCACTGATATTTGAATGCCGAGTAAAATTAGCGACCAATCAGTAGTAGACTGCGAGCGGTTCCACTTTTCCCTCCAGACTCAGTAAAGACAATTTTTTGATTGGGATTCCTGTGGAGAGCTCCGCGCGCGTCCACAGGAATCCCAACCAAAACACTCGTCTTTACTGACTCTGGAGGGAAAAGTGGGAACTAAATGTTTTCTCAATATATGCAAGAGGTTTAAAGACTGAAAAAATACCTGTCACGACGAGTTCCACTTGGTGTCCTATAGGGTTTCCTGCTTTAAGCTGCAGCCTACATGTATATATCCCGTTATCAGCAGTAGTCACGTTCTTAATGACCAGAGTAGCAGTGGACTCTCTGCTTACTCGATCAGGGTTCAGTAATCGTGGTGGACATGCTTCTCTGTTGATTAAGAAACTCCAGTTGTTTACCCTGTTGTCAGTTCCGATTATACTCTCATTAAGTGTCGCCTGGTTGATGAAATACCATACTGGTGATTCAGTTTTAAATTCCCACAATCTGTTGTCTACATGGTAGTCCCACACAAACCTGGCTGTTCCTCCACTAGATACGTACAACACACTGGGAGGGAAATGAGTGAAGCGAGCTGTTGTGTCTAGAAAACAATGAATTCCATTTCTTATTGTCACTTGATTATTAAAATGAACTTATGTCTCTCAGATTTAAATCATTCAAAAGATATTCGTTCTTTGTTATATTTAGGCTGATTATATCATCTTCATATGATATGTTGATATAATGTGCCGGGCTGAACTTATCATCAGTCGACACAACTTTTGTCGTTTACAAATGTAGATATTGCAGTGTGTGACTACCTTGAACTTTTTGAACGACAATATTTTTAATGTTATGGTATCAGAAATCTTTAGGCCGAGTCATTGATAAACTGGATTTATCTCAATAATCATCAAAACTTTAATTGACCACCTTCAAACATTGATCGCTGTCAATTTGTAGAAATTAAGAATCACTGAAGAATATATAAAAACAACATAAATAAGTAAATCATAATTTAGTAATAGACTTACCTACGTGAGGAAGTAAATACAATGCACCGATGAAACCAAGAATGTAATAAGAAATGTTAGGTATCTGTCCAATACTCATCATGAGGGAGAATTTGACATCCAGAAAACTAACACTTTGAAGATATGGCGTACTGTTTTATACGAAATCCCAACAGATGGTGTTCAGTATCAGCAGGTCTTGCTGCTGCAAAGTAGAATTTAATTATGCACATGAACACGTTTGTCGTGGTTGACCTTTTGTACTTCATTCCACCGTTTGTCTGTTTTAGTGGGTAACGCAAGGACACTAGAAGAGCTAAACTTGGATTGGATTTTTATAGTTGTTCCCCGATTAATTAAATCACAATATTGTTATACTTGTTTATTTAATTTGTTCGTTGTGTTTTTTTACTACAAAATTGTTGTTTAACTCTAAAATAAAGATAACGTAATCTAGCAATTGAACGGCCGTTCCATACTAGTCTCTGTAAGTACCAACAACAACGCCAGACTCGTACCCAGTCGCTTCTCTTGACTTATTGATCTCAGACTCGTACCCGTCGCTTCTCCTTTCGTATTGATCTCAGACTCGTACCCAATCGCTTCACTTGTCTTTTTGATCTCACGCTGTCGTTAATGGGAAGGATTTAGTGAGTTCGCGGTGCATCAAGGGAAGGAGGAAGATAAAAGCAAAGTGTCGTCACTTTTTCTCTCTCCTTTCAAAAGCCAACTCGTGTGTATTAAAAAAGCATGAGTGACGACTGGGTACAAGTCTGCAACAACGCCACCACAAGATGCTCGTCACTGTGAGTAGTTAATCAAATTTGCCTTTTGTACCATTGAGTACGGTGCCGACGTCACGACAAGTAAAATCAAGACACAGACCACTGTCAATATATCAAATAAGATAATTCAAAGGGAAAGCATGCTTATCTTGATAAAGCATTCAACCAATAAGTTTAAAGCAGATAATTAATATTAAAATATTAGATAATGAATTACTGCATGTATTGTTTTCATCTTTGGAGATTGCCTTTCATTTTCATGAAGATCATTAAATATGATCATTTTCGTTCTATTTCTTAAACATATGATGGATATGTCACAATCAAGGAAATATTTGCATTAATTGCGTTGCATTAATACTTATTACGCTTAAAAAACAATGCTTTTATACGAGACGTAATAACATATTCGGTATTCTTACTCCTTACATTAGTTTTATTCCCGAATCACACTGACTTTTTCGGTTAATCAAATAATATATACATTTTTATTATTCCAGATGACTCAAGTCTAACACTCTTGAACACTTTCGTTTATAAATGATAATACCTTTTCACATTAACCTGAATATTCTTGAACTTATATTATTGTCATATGGCAGACTCCTTGCTATTAGTCTGCAGGGATTCATAGGTAGAGTCTTGGTTTTCAATATTCAGGGGTTCATATGGGTGTTGCCCGTTATTATTATCAAGCCGCACATTGCGTTCCACGGATCTTGTTCGAAGTGGTTCGTACACTTGTCTTTGGACACCTTGTTCAGAGGTATCTGGGAGATTGAGATCCTCATAATGCCTGAGATGATTGGGCGGACTTTCTTCTTGAGGACTTGCAATCTCCTTTAGTTGTTGAATGGTTTCATATTCTGGTCCTGTGTTGATAGGCGGCTGTGGAAATGATGTTGTAACAGCGGATATCACCTTGTTATTCATCTCAAGTTCGTTCTTAAAGAAAAAAGAAGTCTCTAAATCAATGACAACATGAATAAATATGTAGTGTTAAGGAAATGGCATTCACTTACAGAGTAGATCTCCTCATCAGCTACTTTTTTCGTTCTGAAAATAAGCAAAAAATAAAGAGGAACAATGTATCATTTTCGCAAACGTAGACAATACTTTGTGCATAAACATGTTTAATTTTTTTTCCCAAGATGTTTTATTTATTTTGTTTTACCTTTGGCTACCTTGCTTTCGTTTTAGACCTGAATGGTAATATATAAATATATTGTTAATGAAGAAAACATACAGCTCGTGCATGTTACCTCATAGTCGCTAATTTTGTTGATGACAACAAAGCATTCCTCATTAGCTTCTCTTGTTAGTTCAACCAACAAGATGGCGGCTGTTTCATTGTTATTCATATCTCAAGGGATTTTTCACATGGTTGCATACACTTTATCAAGTGAGTAGAAGAAGGAGAAGCCCAGACCGGATACCTTAATTTTTTTCTGTTTAGAATTAAGCCGTTTATTTTGATATTATGTTGTTAAAAAGATAAAGTGAAATTCGCTGAAGTTTATTGCATAAGCATGTGACACATAACAACTTTGCAATATCAATAAAGTTGCATCGTTCGTGGATCCGGACGGTTCCTGGTAAGTGCTGGGAATAATACAACAAAAACCAACCCAATTTCCCCATTCCCAGGAAATGGGAGTAAGAACATTATTAGGCCATTTCTCATTAAAAAAATATCCTAGGGTACCTACAGGTAATTCATATTGCAATGACCAGTTTGACGCACACTTACAATGTAATCTGTCTTTTTTTCTCAACCACAGAAATTGCAGTAAATTCAAACCAAGAGAGAGAACGAGAATTGCGATAATCACTCCAAGAACAGTGGTGACTGGTAAGAAAAATATCAAAGTTTGAATAATAAACAACAAATGACTAAATAAGTTATATTGTGGGTTGAGTTATTCTTGTAGAGTTGCATTACATTGTTATCATTCATAGGACTTACTGTACTTCGAGCCTCCCATTGGACAGCTATTAACTGATTTACCTAAGAAGTTAAACACAGTTTAGAAATCATTCAAAAAATGCTTTATGAGATCATGGAAAAGCAAATTTCTTTAACCCGACCATACCTTGCCCAGAAAGAAACATACTGTACTATAAAATGCTAAGGCCATGTACATACCAGTGGCATATGCAGTCTTATCTGCTGTAGTATTTACAGTCTTAACATTACGTTCATCCTTGATGCTTTCTCCATATTTATTCCATGCAGTAACTGTAAACTTGTACGTCTTTCCATATTTAACTTTCGTTCCCACAATGCATTCCAATAGTAGAGAATCTTTGACATTCTCTATCTTATTCCAGTCAGATTGTTCATTTTCTTCTTTCATGTAGATAGTGTAACGTGAAATCGTTGCCCCATTGTCATCAGGTTTTTTCCACGTTAAAAGAACTTTTCTTTTAGATTCGGCTTCTATGAGTAGGGAAGTCAACAGTTCTGGAATGTCTGGTCTACCTTAATTAAGAGCAATGTAAGGTAATCAGCAGTTGTTTAATAAAATCACTCTCTCGGGAAATTACGGTTACCTATAAGCAGTAAACGTAGATATGGCGGAATGAGAATCTAGGATAAATTAGCTGTAGTGCAGTTGCACTATATACAGTTGCTGTAGTCAAGTCCTCCCCCCCCTCCCCCCCCCCCCCCCCCCCCCCCAGTGCAGTTAGCTCCCATGCCACAGCAATCCAGGTCTCCCTCGGTACTAACCCAGCACTCGGTATCACAAACGAGTAAACTACGTTAGGCTTCTTCCTTCATTTAAAAGTTTCCATACACAAAATCTCAACAGTGCCCTAACTGTCATCAGCCCGGATGCTGTTTCATGACATCATACCCATAGGCCATATTTTTAAAACATAACTTCAAACATAGTTAGCTAACAAATGATTTGTTTTACGTACCTGTTTTCTTGGTTACGATCATCTTGGTTGATGAAACTCCATAACCAATATCATTATTAGCATATACTGTAACCCTATACTGACTGTCCTTCTTTAAGCCTGTTAGTACGGTGTACGTGTCAATTGTTCTTACAAATATGTGTGAATCAGTTTCCAGTAAGTAAGCAGTGACAGCTCTTCCACCATCATCAGCAGGTTTGGTCCATCTTACATTTGCTGATGATGCTTCAATCTCGGTTATCGTTATAGTTACAGGACCTGGGGTAACTGGATGAGCAAACACTTTTTCAGTAACAGCTTAATGCCGTATAGGAAAATATGATATTTTTTTCCTGAAGTGTTATACTCGAACCAGAAGTTGGATAATTTGCTGTTAATGGTATAATAGCTTTTCATGCATGATCTAATCTATACTCACACAGCTGAGTAACATTGATGACGTGTTCATCGCTTCCCAGGATGTTTGTTGCTCGACACTTGTACTGTCCATAATCCCCTTGGACAGCAGTTGTCAGTACTGTTACCTCACTACCCTCGGGTACAATGTTGACACCTGTAGTGATCTGCTGATTTGTTGGTTTGTACCATAATATCCGTGGTGCAGGTAGACCAGTTGCAAAACATCTGAGATGAATACTGTTACCATTCCACGACTTTGAACTAAAAGATGATTTTGAAAAATCTATCGCCGGTTTGTCTGAATTTGAAGAAAATCAAAGAGGGCGGGATATAAGTCTGAGCGATTTGTACAGATCTCAATGAGTTCAACAGTCAAGGCTATATAGTATTTGTACCTACACTGCACAGTAACTTGTATACTGGTCATTGCTTCTTTCCCTATCCCGTTACTAGCTGTACACGTGTATGTCCCTGCATGTGATCTGCTGACTGACGGGATGTTGTAGACATTCCGAGTGTGAACAGATCCTATTGTTGTCTTCCATTTGATGGTTGGTGGTGGGTAACCATCTGCATCACACCTTATACTCAGGGAGTCGCTCTCATTCACGGTTTGGTTAAGTAACGTTTCCAACATGATCAAGGGCTGGTCTGTCATGATTGAAGCATATGTTACAATCATAACTAAAATAGAAAGAGGATGCAACGACAAGAGATCGAATGGAGGCCGCATGTCATTTGTGAAAAATACCCAGCAATGCAATACGAGGGGTTAGTGGAAAAATATATTAATAAAACATTGTTTTCAAAAAATCAACATATTTCATTTTTAATTAATGCATTATTAACTCCTTAACTCCTCAATTAATACATTCAAAAATAAATTTAAAATCATTTAAATGTCTCAAGAGATATGTACACTGAGGACGTCCAATGAACTGAAATCCCGCAGCATAGCTATACTTACATTTTACCAGAACAGTCACAGTTGCAGTGACAGTGTGTTCCGTGTTTCCATAGGCGTTCTTTGCTGTACATATGTACTTGCCAGCATCTGTTTTGATAGCATCAGGTATTCTAAGTGTTCCCCCAGCTACTGTGTGACCATCTTTGATGACACCATCAGCCTTTGTCCATGATATGGATGGTGGTGGATAACCATCTGCTGTGCAGCTGAGTACGATCTCATCACCTTGACCAACTGTGATACTTGGAAGAATGACACTGCTTTGAGGAGGATCTACGATTACGTTACATTTACGTAAACTTTTGATGGGCGCATACCAATAAAACGATAACAACAATAAACAAACCAAGAGCGGTGAAATAACACTGCTTTGAGGAGGATCTAAAATTACGTAACATTTACTTATCGATTTAGCAAATCAATATCCCTTTCTATGGTCTGTACTAGCTCTTATCGAACATGGAATAGCGTCCGCATTAGATCCAAACTCAAGTGGAACCACGAGTACAGCCAGTGATTATTCTAATATTCAGTCTTTTATGAACTTTTACAATGATTTTATAGCAAATTATCCACCGTTAATTTCTTAATAAGTTTAATAAAGAAATTCCCTGAAAACCACATGTATATTTGTGGTGGCCGCATATTAACAAAACAGTAACAAAAATATACGTAACAACAGAGGCGGACAAAAGGCTTGTTCATACTTACAATAAACAGACACAACAGTCTGTGCAGTCACTGGATTCTCATTTGGGTTGTTACTGGCCTGACACTCGTACGCCCCATTCTGACCTCTTCTAATGTTTGGTATGCTCAGTGTTGCACTTCCTGTTCCTGTACTCTTTGTTACGTCACCTACTATCTGTACCCATTTGACGTTAGGTGTTGGTGGACCAACAGCAGTGCAAGGCACTCTCAAATCTTGTCCCTCTATAATATTTATTGTCAGTGGTTGCTGTGGCTGGAACTTGGGAGTTACTTTTGAGCAATATGTCATAGAAAACATGATATTTGTGTCAGCAAGTAGAATAGACAATAGTCTGTAAAAACAAGTGACCGTAACCCATTTAAGACAAACAGTTCTTCAAAATGAACATGAAAAATGAAAAGAAACTCTCCATAGTAAATAGGCAAATCAATTTTCACTTAAAAATTTGAACCTTTTTCTAAAAGAAGGAAAAAATATGTTGATTATGATAAAAACATTAATCTTTTCCTCAAATGTAATTTTTATCTTAAATGAATATATTAAGACAGAATCTTCAATCCTTCCCCTTGTAATACTGCCCAAACACTCTCCTTCTCATCTTGCCTTAAGAATAAAAGATTGCTGAAGGTGCTGACCTGTCACAGTCAGGCCCATTTTGTATATCGTGTAAACACTTCCTTCCAAGATGCTAACAGCATATTCCTTGGTATCACTGATACTAAGGTTGGTTATTTGGAACCATGCACGACCAGCAGGCAAGTCTCCCACGTAATAAACTCTTCCTTTATAACTCGATGCAGCTGGGGTATCCAAGTCAGCACTGTAGACAGCAACGTTGGCCCATTTATTGACATATATGAACTGTGGTTTTATCCCTTGGTTATCTACTGGATCCACCAATCCCCATCTCACTTCCACTATACTACCACTTGTTCTGTTCCACATAAAGACAAAATCTTGACCAACATTTCGTATGATAGAGTTTATGGCGCCATGTGCTATAACAAAAACCGATCGAACGATAATGATGGTATGGCTGGGGGAAAAGCTTCAAATGAATGTACAAGATGTGTCAAAGATCATTGGTAATCAGACTGAATATTTATGTTTGACTAAATTAATGCTGTGTAATGCATATTACCAAGAGAAAATGAACTAGTTCATATTCTCTTGATATTACTCTATTTTCGAGTTCTCTGTAGCTCAGTGTTAGTCTCGATTTTGTGCAACATATTCATTTCTTTCACGGAAGGTCCTTGGAATTTTAAAGGATTTGTATTGTTTGAGTTGTGCATTCTTTACTTTACCTCATTGGTATTGATGGTTTTAACGGCGGCCATGCTGGAAGAACTTAACAAAGGAATTGTCAATGAATTCTTTTGTTCTATCTTCCAATATGGCCGCCGGGTCTTTTATTATTTCATTTTCTTGCGAATGGTTGAAAACTAAAATAGACATATTTAGGCAGATGTGTCTGCAATCAAGGAACACAGCACTGAGTAATTTGGAAGTCAAAAATGGTCTATTACGCACTATGTGCACACTCTGTTGAATCAGTCAAATGTAAAAATGTATAAGTGAAGGATAACGTGATCTCTTCCTTGGAATAATAGATCCTTATCTCCCGTCCGAAGTAAAACCAATACCGCGAAAATACAGAAGTAATGCAAATGCTCATTATTGGCGTTTAGAAAACTTTTATGGTACATTTATGGCAAAGGTTTGAGTGCGCTCGCTAGTTTATCCGCTAAATTTATCTACTTTCATCCTGACTATATGGAAGTCTACTGATTGATCATTGTGGTCTATCAAACATATTTTGTTCATCATTACTTATGCCGCTTATACAGTCAGTTGGTCACTGAGTGGTACCGATGTTAAACCACAAAGCACCAGCTAACTAACCGACAATACATTGATCACACTGATTGATCTTAACATAGCCCTATATGTTAGTCAACTTAATGGTTCTATTGTACACCATGACCGCACTATGCCAGTTGACTCACATATTGAACGATTGGTTCCATGATGAAATTCAAACAAACAAATATCCTTGTTATGCAGACTCAAACTACAAATGAATTGAACGCGAACATAACATATCCTTTTGTTAAGTAGTCACACTTCAGATTTGCACGTAAATTCATTATATAATAATAAAGCTAAAATAAATTTTCAAATATTTTCAAGCGTTTATAAAACTGACTAAAGGCTAAAGGTAGTAGAATCTTAATGTTTAAATTGAGCATTATAGTTCGAAGGTATGTTCTGATTTAAAGGAAATCCATCGGATTGATGAAAAGAATAAACACATTGACTAACCTTCAGGCGGAAGTAAAATAAGTACACTGAAAACAAAGGAAATAAGAATGTACACGATTGGTAAACGTAAAGCTTCCATCTTGTAAGCTCATTGTAAGCTCTCTGGAAAACGATAAAATGCCCTGTAAAAAAGCGAGCGATAATGTTTACGTTCTGAGAGAGACGTTATATGTGCTAAACATTACTTGGCTGTAAATGACCTTTAATGTTTGATCACTTTATGTAGATTATATCTGGTAACGCAAACATGAGAGTTAACACAGGTAGCCCAAAATATGTTTATTATCAAAGCTTTTCCTCAGCTTTTACTTTTGTTCTTGACTTGATTTTATTGGTTTTCTTTATTAATTGGTTCTTTTTTTTTCTTTCCCTTCCTTTTCCCAATTTTTCTTTTTCTTTTAAAAAATCTGGTAAAAACTAGGTAAAAACTGGGTAAACTTGAAAAGTGAAATCTTCCTTTACAGCAAATAGTTATTTCACTTCTTAAAGGAGCACTAATGCTGAAGACTGCCTTTAAAATATAAGAAAAAGCTGTTATTGATTGTTTGAAAAATATCTGATCTTTAGAAAAACAAAAAAGTAATCTCCTGAAGTTTTCTTAGTTAACTGAGGTCACAGACAAACAACGATCGACACAGCCAACATCGACGCGGTTATCTGAGACACATAAATATATTTATATATTTAGCGAAAGCTATTAATTTTATTTTTTTATGAGGTATTCTTACTTTATACATTAGTTTTTTCCCAATCCATAATGACTATTACGGTTAATCAAACAGTCAGTATACATTTTTCACTATTCCAAATGACTCAAGTCTAACACTCTTGAACACTTTCGTTTATAAATGATAATACCATTTCACGTTAACCTGAATATTCTTGAACTTATATTATTGTCATATGGCCGACTCCCTGCGATTAGTTTGCAGGGATTGATAGGTAGAGTCTTGTTTTCCAATATTCAGGGGTTCATATTGACGTTGTTCATTATCATTACGCGGAAAATTGGGTTTCGATGATCTTGTACCAAGGGGCTCGTACACGGGTCCTTGCGCACTTTGAATACACGTGTTTGGCATCAGATTAAGTCCTTGATAATTACTGATATCATTAGAACAGCCTGCCTCGTTAGGATTTGATTGATGGATGGTTTCATATTCTGGTCCTGTTTTGGCGACCTGTGGAACACGCGATGCCTTAACTGCTGATGATACCTTTTCTTCCAATTCCAAGTCATTCTGAAAACAAATTGAAATTGAAGATCAAATACACAACTCTTTAAAATAGGTGTGGAATTTGTTGTAATGTTTAACACAAAGATGACTTACATGATAACTTTCCCCAGCAACAGCTTTCTTCTGTGCTTTTCTTCATTAATCAGCGAGAGAAAATGAGAATAATACAGTTTTACACTCACAAAACAATCCGCAAACTATTCCCCAAACAAAAGCAACAGCAACAATAAAAATAAGCAAGTAAATAAAACAACCAATTTATTGTTGCACATCAATTCATTCACTATTTCTTATAGTACCTGTTAACATGCGCTTGGCTTTCTTTTTTACCTATTTTAATAACAAGAGATAACAACAGATATTAGGCGCGATCATGAGAAGCACTAGCTTGGTCTGGGTTTAAGATCAATTTATAAACGATAATACTTTATCAAACGTACTGCTTAGTTGGACCCTTCTCCTTACATATACAATAAGTAGTAGGTTGAAAACCAGAGATAGAACGAGAATGCCAATAATAACTCCCATGGCTGTCGAAGCTAGGAAGAAATTGAGAAAAGTTAGAAATGGCAAAAACGTAATAGCGCTTTTATTATTAATTATTCTTAATTATATCGTTTTTTCCACGTAGAACATGTTTTATTTCTGCTACTTACAATACTTTGATCCTTCTTCAGTACAATAATTCATTGCTATCACAAGAGAGAACAGCAAAGATTTGTAAAGTGATTATAAAAAGGCTACAGCAGAAATAAAGCGCCCTTCAATCTTGCTTCTTTGTCTTTTCTAAATAGTGACCTTCTCACATATTTAAAGTAAAAGCGGAGTAAAATTGTAATGAATATTATATTATAAACATCCTAGATTTGATTAATTATTTCGAATCATATTTTTTGAAACAGACCATTAGTCGCCGTTGCTTCGTCTGCTGTAGTATTTACAGTCTTAGCACTTCCTTCGTCCTTCACACTTTCTCCAAATCTGTTCCATGCAGTAACCATAAACATGTATGTTTTTCCATAGACAATGTTCTTTGTTACTCTATAGCCTACTTGACGTGGATCGTTGACGTCATCATATTTTATCCAATCAGCTTTATGTTTCACTTCCTTGATATAGATGGTATAGCGCGTTATGTTACCACCATTGACATCTGGTTTTGTCCACCTCAAGACGACTGAGAGCTTAGAGTCTTTGCCATTGAGAATAGTTGATATCAGGTGAGGGATTGAAGGTTTGCCTACGAGAAAATAACAATATGGAAAATTGAATTCCAAGTTAATGGCAGTCGGGCTACATTACCTATCACTTGGTATGTTGATTGGCTGGAAATTTCAAAATGTGGCACGCAATGTTGCAGCTATGTTCACACTATGAAATTTGTTGCGCGCAATGTTGCAAGAGTAGAGGGCGCTTTAACTTCAGAATTGTTGCATGCAATGTTGCGTGTAATAAGTTTCCGAGGTAGACGCATGTTTCAACAGTCCTGTTGCGTGAAATGTTGCGTGCAATGTTGCGTGCAATGTTGCACCGTGAGTCCGTACCTTTATCATAAATTTGTTAACTAGTAGCAGCATCACTTGGATATATTTAGCGATTCTCTTTGTCTTGATAACTTTTGAAGACACCACTCCATACCCAACAATATTCCTAGCATAGACCTTGACAGTGTAGAGTGTGTTTGCTTTCAGTCTTGTTATAAGAGAATGGGTATTCACTGTGATCACTGGGGGCTGGGTACTGACTAACAGTAAGTAACCAGTGACAACGAGTCCACCAACATCAGCAGGTGTGGTCCATCTAACAGTTATAGATGATGCTTCAAGCTCAGTTATTTCTATAACAGGAGGACTTGGAGGAACTAGATAAAAAAGATAATTGCTAATGAACTAGAAAGCCCGGACTAAGCAAGACTGAAGACATTATATCATTTTAAATATATTTCACGAGCTTAACTCACACAGTTGAGTGACATTGATGACGTGTTCATCACTTCCCAGGATGTTTGTTGCCCGACATTTATACTGCCCATAGTCCCCTTGGTCAGCAGTTGTCAGTACTGTTACCTCACTACCCCCGCCGGGTACAATGTTGACACCTGTAGTGATCTGTTGATTTGTTGGTTTGTACCATGATATCAGTGGTGCAGGTAAACCATTTGTAAAACATCTCAGACGAATACTGTTACCATTCCATGACTTTAAAGTCATAGAAGACTCTGATGTGTCGATTCCAGGTAAATCTAATAGTTCAGAAGGGAAGGAGGAATTTTAAAATTATGGGCATTTATACTTCATTAAATAAAGAATTCTATACTTACAGTATACCACTACCATAGTCTGTGCAGAGACTGGTTTCTCATTAGGGTTGTTCCTGGCCTGACACTCATACGTCCCATTCTGACCTCTTCTTATGTTTGGTATCCTCAGTGTAGCACTTCCTGTTCCTGTACTCTTGACCACGTGACCTGCTATCTGCACCCACGTGATGTTAGGTGTTGGTGGACCAATGGCAGTACAAGGCACACTCAGTTCTTGTCCTTCTGCTATATTTTTTGTTGATGGTGGTTGTGGATTGAACTGAGGAGAAACTGCAAAATACAAAAGTGTTATTGTTTCCATGCACTTATCATTTCGCTTGTTTGTCCTTTCAAACAACTTATGAAAACAATAAATAATAACAAACACTTATTTAGATATTGAACTTACCAGCAACCGTCAAATGTATCGAGTATTGAAGTGACTCACTCTGCCCTTGTTCTCGTATTCCTGTAGCATACTTGTTCGTATCCTGGAGGGTCAGGTTCGTTATCTTGAACCAAGCATGTCCTGCACTTAAATCACCAACCCAGCTCACTCGTCCTTTATACCTTACAGCCGTGCTGCCCAAATCATTACTAAGAACTGGGCCACTTGTCCTAGTGCTTATGTATATAAACTGTGGTGAAAGAGTCTTGCCGTCAAGATAAAGCACACCCCATGCTATTGATGAAATGCTGTTATCATTTGTGGTGTTCCATATCATGTTCCACTGATATTTTGTACCAGATTAGCTGATGCTTTTATATCACACATCACTGGAAAAAAATGGCGAACATTTAAGTAAGTTGTTTTTTTAGGGACCGATAATTTATTGCGTACTTATTCGGAGGTAAAACTACAAATATTTTATTGTATATTCCTCAATTTTTTAGTCATAAAAAATAATTTATTTAGATAGGGCCGTGATGGAAGAAACCTCGTAAGTTATTTATTATTTTGAAAAAATTATCATTAATGATCGTTGATACTATAGAAGTGATTCATAGCATGATCTGCAACTCGTTCAGTTTACATTAGTAACCTTACTAAGCTTGCTCGTTTGTCAGTCAATTGTTTGATGGTTTATGTTTCATTGTGATGTCAAATTGAAATCGATAGGGTGCACAAAAAGTTTTTTTTTCTGGACATCAAATCTGCTATTCGATTTTATATTCAGATTTGCTTTTAAGGAAATAATTATTTCAATCATAGAATAACAAGATTTATCCTACCTTCGTGAGGAAGTAAATGCAAAACAATCGAAAAGCAGAGAGTGTGAGTGTACACGATTCGCAGCTGTAAAGCTATCATGATTATCTTGTAGTCTGTGCTGAAATATCTCGTTTGACGAATACCTGGAAGAGAAAGTTATAACCGAGCGAAGGTGTTTGTCATCATTAAATCAATACATGCCTGTGGTTGACCTTTTATGCTTGATCACTTTATGTATATTTCATTAATGGTAACGCATTTCGTTACTGGTAACGCAGACCAGAGGCATGTAGACCACAGGTAGACCATGACTTTTATTTTTGATTTGCTTCCCCTACTCTTTATTGGATCATTTCTAGATCTTGATAAGCAGTATTTTTGGGGTTGTTTTCCTTTCTTTTCTTTAGTTTTTTTAAATATAAATTCTTCTTCTATTTTAGGCAAGAACGAAGATTACGGTAACACTTCCGCATACGAAAGGTGACATGTTCCTTACTCTACTTCATTTCTCCTAATATTATAAGCGAAGTAACACTGTCACTGAAGCCGCAATGAACTGATAACATGGGGAATACAAACCGGCCGACGTTCGTATAGACCATATGAAACGAGCACCATGAACAATTATTGATTTCAAAAATATATTTTCATTACAGGAAAGACCATGTCTAAATTAGTAATTTTGGAAAGTTCTGTTGTCATATATTAAATCCCTGAAGGTTGCGTCCACAGCGTATCAACTGTGCTAATTTGATTAGTTTGGCTACACGTTTTCAAAGTTTTCAGCACTTGGCAAACTATAGAACTCGTGGACCGACGCGTTCCGAAAACGCTCGACATCTTGGTCAACACTTCGATTTCTAAAACCACTTCTTTTCGCTACTAGTTGCCTATCACTAATAAACCACTTTTAGCTCAGCCAATTAGAGCGCAGGATATGTAATAGACCATCAACAACTCGTTGAAATGAAGCATTGTGATTTTAGAATGTTCAATATAATGCCGATTCTGTATCCTCGTTATTAGCTTCATTTTTCAATCCATCTCTTGATTGCTTATCTTTGTAGATAGGTTCCCAATTGGTAAGTCAATATTGTAGGAGGTCTCAGTATTTGATGTGACTATAAAACATCGACGAGTTATTTTTTGTACTATTTGCAGACATCCTAGGTATCATTCTTTCTTTCTGCATCATTTGTTTTATTATAATAAAACAAATTTTATTATGAAGATAATTTGTCCCGTTATAAAATCCATGCAGTGAAATGGAATCGAAATGCATTAAAGAAAAATACTATTTAAGTAATTAAATTAGTGTTTCACGGATTAATTGTTTACAATCTATACTCTCCCACTTAGGAATATTGTACACAACTCACCACCACCCCCAGGGGCTAGTTTTGTTTTTGCAAGATCCTTTGACAAAGTTTTCTAAGACCGACAGTTTTAGGCTTTGAACCTCTTTTACTTAAAAAAAAAAAGAAAGATAACTACAGATAATCCAATACAATATCAAGATTAGTGAAACTAAAAAACATACTTGAAAACTTGTTAAGGTGAGCAAATAATAAGCTTACTTAAGTACCATACGAAGATATAACTAGCTAAAAACTAGTGTGAGCTTGTGCAGTGAGGTTTTTACGCCACTGTACGTCCAAAAAGGCTCCCACACGGTCAAGAATGCATACCAAAGGCGAAAGAGGAACAATTGTCGATAATATTTCGTGGGTCGTCGGTGATCGACTGACCTTGATGAGACTTTAAGTATTCATTAGCTTTCATCTAAACTTTGGTGCAACGTTATTCTCTGACAAAGTCATCCTCATTAATATTCTTTAATGAATGACACATGTTTCATCATATAATGATACCGGAGAATTGAAAAAGGGGACTGCCGCGGCCGGTGAAGGAAGTAAAAGCTCGATTACGTTTCATTATTACAATGTATTTAATCGCTTCAATACTGCAATACAAAGTATGTCTATATAATGGACTGGTCATTCCTGTTGCTTTCTAGCTGATGCATGTTATTATAGGTCTTTTAGGTCTTGATAATCTGAAGGATTTAGCCTGACACCAAGAGGCTGATACGTAGTTTCTTGTACGTTCTTGGCCTGCTGAGCATCAGGCTGTTGTAGCTGTGGACGGTGAAGGGATTGGTAAGTTGGACCTTGACCTTCACGCGATGAACCTGCTGTATCAGAATGTGATAGTCCTTGATAATGACTCGGCGTTTCTGTGGAAAGGGTGCTGTAGCCATCTACTCTGGACATTTCGATTGGATGATTATCACGATACATTCTTATGGGCTCGTATTCTGCAGGTAGGGATGACTGTTGAAGATTTTTTGACACCGCAATGTGTGAGTCTTTGTTTTCTTCCATTTCTAGGGTGTTCTGTGGGAAAAAAAACATTTTTGCGAGTTCATTGAGATAATAGATTAGCATTTAACTGAAAAAACCATTAAGGCCCGACCTGTTACACTGTGCAATTAAGCAACTTGTCTTGCATGCTTGGAAATGGAATGTTATAAGTTACCGAAGTGAGGTGTTACACTGCTACGCGATCTCAGCAACTTGCAACATTTTTGGCTCCTTAGAAAGAAATGAGAAATCTGCGCTTGTGCTCTTGAAAATAATGCATTAGAAATTGCGAGAAAACGTTTTTGGAGGGGCGACATACTGTGCAAAAGCGTTGCAAGTTGCTGCAATTTGTTGCGAAGGTAGAACTGAGCACATACAATTTGGAGACAACCATTTTGAATTAATATGCAAATTCTGAAGCAACTTGCGTTACAACACAAGGCAGGCGCCAGAAAATTACAAAATGCAACAGGGCCTTTCACATTGATTATTGTTAAATGATGACAAAGCACCAAAATTCAGTTTGTTTCGGGGACTAGAAGTACGCTTTTTAGTTTTAGAATCGATTAAATGGATTTTTTTAATAATTAGCATTGATAGTCGAAAATTAAGGTAAACTATGATGGATAACAACTAAACACTTACGTCATAAACAGGATCTTCAACTGCTTTGTTTCTGGTGACTCGTGAAATTTAATAATTAATGAAGAAAAATGAAAGGATCAATTATTCGTTTACACATGACGTCATGGCCGCTATCTTGGTTGAGTTTAACCATATAATTGTCAATTAATTTTTTTGTATCATCCAATATGGCCGCCGTGTCTTTTGTTATTTCTCTCTTCTGGGAATGATTGAAAACCAGCAATAGAACATTTTGTGATGGACAAAATTCACTTGGGCGAAATGTTTTGCTAACTTAATGTCACTTCTCATTCCCTTGAGAACTGATAAGATTATTTGTCTGAGCTGTATTCATACTCATTTGTTATGTGCAACCTTTAAACAAAGAAATGATTTTCTAGGGAATGACACGTGGTCTGTGATGGGAAAACATTATATTCATCATTTTCCATACATTGGGTCACTGGTCAAATGCAAAGCGCTCAAGCGAGGCGCCAAGGTACTTTTAGAGGATTATTCGGATTTGAACCTTTGCAAACTCGACTGAATGAAAGCTTTGTGTTTGACCAGTGAACCGATGTATGGAAAATGATGAATTATTGGCATATTACTGACATAGATAGAAGTGTAGTTAAATTAAACTAATCACCTTTTCGTATCTGTAGTTCCTGTTTGCTCTTTTCAGGAGTCATTATATGCAAAAGAAACGGGGGGAAAATGTGTTAGAATTTCTGTCTAAGTTATTGTTAAATGACAAGATCTAACTGCATTTTTATGTTTAATAATTTCATTTGATAGAGCAACTAACAAATAAACAGAGATTGCTATACTTAAATAAGTAAGGATAATATATAATCATAAAAAAAGATAAAGATCTAGAATATTTCAAATACGTACCTTTCCTTTTAATATTCCTCCAAATGTAAAGAAGCAAGAGGAAGATAACTATCAAAGACAACGCTAGGAAAGCTGCACAGACAGTTAATGCAGTGGCACCTTGAGTAAAAAAGAAAAATGCCTTCCATGAATGAATAATCCGGGCTATTAGCATACAAAAACGTATACAACGACGTCAGCCAAATAAATAAAAAATCTTCAACAATACATCAGAAATTGTCAATTCTTTTTTGTCTTGAGTGTAAGAAAATCGTTCTTTTATTAATTTGTTCAGAAAAATTTTACTTACTGCATTTTTCTTGCTCGTCTGATTTATTCCTCGATTGCCCGCCTGTTAATTAATTTAAAATAGATATCATTAATAGGCACATGGATTTTTTTAAATGTTCTTGAAGTACTTCTTTAATTCAAACATTTAAAATAATTATAGCTTATGGGGCTGTGTAGTAAAAAAGACGATTTGGTAACTCATTGAGTTATAATTGGTAACTAGTGATATGATGTACGTACTCTACTTTGTATTTACCAATGTTTCGTGTAACTCATTAGCAATTAGTTCTAGTGCCTGATCGGGCTATTGACCATAGGGGGACCATAGGCCATAAGGGCAACAGGACTAGCTGTTTTAGTCAGATCCAACTAGTCAGTCAAATATATAGATGCAAACAAGTTTTCAATTGAAGTTAAATTTAACAAATAGACATCACTTTTTATGAGCCTGTCCTCCTATTGACGATAAATTACGTCATCACATTGTCAAAGTAGTGTGGATCAACGAGGCGTAGCCATAGTGATGACGAAATTTATCGTCAATAGGAGGACAGACACATTTAAACTGATGTCTATTTGTTTTTTTACAATAACAAAAACGATTAAAACTTCTCATCTTTAGCGATCAAAACAACCAGTAGAAAGAGCGCGCGCTCGTTGACGACAGCTTTATCTGCCTGTCCCCTTATTGATGATAAAAATAACCAATCAGCGCTAAAGAAATTTGCAAGATATTGTAAAGTAAATGTGATTTTGGTTTTCAAAACCGGCACTTTTCGCTAAGAGTAGAATATAACTTATGGCCTAATAGTAGCTCATCCAATCGGAACGCAGCGTTGATGATAGACCGCTAGTTGGACTAATTTCTACAGTAGCTTGTTGTATCCTGTAAGAAGCATCTTGCCCAGTCTTTCGATTTCTGAGTTCAATGTACGTGTTCTCATTATTTCAATTAATCAGATGTAAAATAAAGTAAATTCCATCCCATGTCAATACCTCACTTACCAAGGCCTGTAGTAGTTGCCTGGGTTGCTGTGGTAACCAGTGTCGGCAAAATATACGCTTCCTGACCTTTGTCATCTCCTATTTCACTTTCTCCAAACTCGTTGGTTGCCGTGACAATAAACCAGTATGTCTGACCAGGCTCTAGATCCATCGCGTGTATAACGTACGTCAAGTTGGTCATGTCACGGACGACATGAATACGTGTCCAAATTTTTTCTACACCCTGTTTCTGGTAGATGTTATATTTTTTTATTTCTCCGCCATTTTCATCAGGCTTTGTCCAGTACAATGTTATAGTAGCTTTACTCTTGCTAAGATGAAGACTGGGCAAAGGTGGTGGACCTAAATGGTGAAAGCACAAAACACCTGAATTTCTATGTAAGGATTATACAATGAACACAAGAGTTCGGTCGGATAAACAGTCCCTTGACAGACCCCTTGCATGTGACAAACATCTCGATCTCGGGGACAAAACAAAAGAGTTCCAATCTTCTGAGAATTAAGAGAGGCTGTCCGTAAATATCGACTATTGTCGGAAAAAATTAAAAAAATTAAAATTTTCTTTTCCTTACCAGAAGATTACATTAGTTGAACTGATTCTCAGGAAAAAAAAAAAACTTTAAAAAAAAAAAATTTTATCGCCGAAAAATGACATTTTCGGTTTTCTCGCTTCCAGGCGGGTTTTCAAGGGTGAAAAGTACGTCTCGTTATGAACTCTCTAAAAAATTTCATTTCAATGCAAACTAAAAACTAATACAATATTTTGATAGAGCACATAATAGTTGACATTCACATTATAAAATTATTACGATTAATATAAGATTGATTATTTAGTGAATTTTTGAATCTTTGACATTTTTTCAGTACAAAAAATACGTCAAAATCAGGGCATCTTTTTAGCCATTTCTACATCGCCTATAGATTCAAAAATATATCTTGGTGAAAGAGCAATGTTTCGTCTACAAGAAAATACAATAATATTTTTGGGCTACTCATTTTTTTAAACACGAGAGCTCATAACGCAAGCTGCTCTGAGGCCAAATTTAGTGAAAAACTTCTGGTACTTTGGTCACGCAACTGCGATGAATGAAAGCAAACTGGCGACAAAACGCAATCATATCTATTTATATACATCGTTAATGATAAAGAAAGAAATAAAGAACATCTGAACGCTGTTTTTAGCTTTAAAAACACATACCTTAACCAGAATTTATGGAAATCTCGATGACTGCTCGTACGATGCTATGCTGTTGTCGCCATCGTCGGCAATGCATTATTAAAGTACAAAGTTGACCAAAGTTTGCTTTTAATTTCCACGGCCTGTGAGTCTTCCTCAGTTCTATAATACATCCTGAACCCATCTTCAGAAATATTGGCATGATATTTGAAATAGGATTAAGGGAATATTTTAAGTAAGTACTGAAATATGCTAAACGAGCTAAATCATTTAAACGAGAGCGTGACGCCGTTACACACAGGAAGCCCGGTCAAATACTTTCTAACAGAGTCGGACGAAGCACTTTGTCATTTTTCAATTTCACGATCATGTATCTTAGATTGTTTGCCTTTGAATACAATTGATTGATCTGTTAGAATATCGATAGATTTTTTGCTTTATTTATGTTTTGTTACATCGTTTTCCACGGAAGAGAAATAAAATTGACAACCTTTTTCAGCACGCGCGTGTCCACGCGGCCCTTCATTATGTTATTTACGCAGTGTTTTGAACGACGCTGGAAATAATTCGCGACGAATAATGGCAACATGTGATTATTCCAACTTTGTGGGTGGTCCTTGTGGTCCCAGCAAGTTTAATTCATCTAAAACTAAATGTATATCAATTGCAATTTGCAAGAAAGAAATCAGAGGTCATTTGAAGACTTTCCGAACGTTTGATTCTTCCGTCAATACCGAAAACTCTCTTCTACTAGCAAGAGCAGGTATGTTTTCATGAAGTTATATAATGACCCAAATATGCTTGATTGATCGCCGTATATATACCCCATACGTCTCTAACGTATCGGCAGTTTGTTTTAAACTATGTAAAACTTGACTATTGAATCAGAGAAGACGTGGAAGATTCTTCAGTGGGACTTCACTCTGGAAATATGATTGACACCAAACAAAATTTGTGTATATTGTAAATATTATTTTTAAAAAAAACTTTTTTCCTAAGCTGTCTCACATAGTCCAAACTTCAAAACGGCTTCATGGCTTATATCTCCGGCTAACATCTATTAGGCGGTACACTGGTCCAATTCTAATAACTCTCTCTTTTCCGATATTGTAGGTATTTTCGAATGCACTAAAGCGATCTATTTGTCCTCGACATAGAGATAAATTTGGCGTGAGTTGGGTTTGCAACACGAAAATGTGTGCTGTCCCTACAAAGTGGGCTCCTCATAATGAAACACACCCCAGAAAAGGTGATCGCGGAATCAACCTTGTACAGTCCAAACTACTATTTGATCTCACATCAGTGCTCGTTTCCGTTGGTTCACCTAAGCTCGCATTTAACCGATTATTTTTCTCATCGATGATTTATCATTCTCATCAAAATCATCATGTCATCATGCATGATTATCGTCATCATGCATGATTATCGTCATCATCATCATCTTCATCATCATCCATGTTTATCATCATCCTCACCATCATCCATGATTATCATCATCATCATGCAAGATTATCGTAATTATTTAATTGTTGATTCTCCTGGTTTAATTGCCCTACTTCACTATGACGTCACATAGAAAGAATCTATCGTTTAAACGCAAAGCATCATGGCCGTCGGAGGGGTAGAACAACGCAAATTAACCGATAATTGTTCGTATCAATTCACGAACTGAAGTAGAATACCCAGAAAACGCTCAGAATATTTTTTATTCATCCCATTATTTATGATACATACAACGTTTGCGAGCTTTATGCAGCTAAAAACCTTAAAAAGCTCACTGTTGCAATGTTGCACAACATTTGCGTTTTCTTCAACATGGATGAGGATTCTTCTCCCAAGAAACGCAAGGCACCTTATCTGGCATTAATAAATGAACTTGTTCAATCGTGTACGTGCACAAGAAGCAGCTCCTGAGGGTTTTACAGCTGCTAAAAGCTTAATTTGGGTATGATTAACAGAAACAAGAAAAGAAAAGAACATGTAATCATTGATCTCTCGTATTTCGACGCTGCTCTCTTTTGAAAGATTTACGGCAAAACGGTGGCTTTCCTGTACGTCTTCCGACTCTGTTAGAAAGTATTTGACCGGGCTTCCTGTGTGTAACGGCGTCACGCTCTCGTTTAAATGATTTAGCTCGTTTAGCATATTTCAGTACTTACTTAAAATATTCCCTTAATCCTATTTCAAATATCATGCCAATATTTCTGAAGATGGGTTCAGGATGTATTATAGAACTGAGGAAGACTCACAGGCCGTGGAAATTAAAAGCAAACTTTGGTCAACTTTGTACTTTAATAATGCATTGCCGACAATGGCGACAACAGCATAGAATCGTACGAGCAGTCATCGAGATTTCCATAAATTCTGGTTAAGGTATGTGTTTTTAAAGCTAAAAACAGCGTTCAGATGTTCTTTATTTCTTTCTTTATCATTAACGATGTATATAAATAGATATGATTGCGTTTTGTCGCCAGTTTGCTTTCATTCATCGCAGTTGCGTGACCAAAGTACCAGAAGTTTTTCACTAAATTTGGCCTCAGAGCAGCTTGCGTTATGAGCTCTCGTGTTTAAAAAAATGAGTAGCCCAAAAATATTATTGTATTTTCTTGTAGACGAAACATTGCTCTTTCACCAAGATATATTTTTGAATCTATAGGCGATGTAGAAATGGCTAAAAAGATGCCCTGATTTTGACGTATTTTTTGTACTGAAAAAATGTCAAAGATTCAAAAATTCACTAAATAATCAATCTTATATTAATCGTAATAATTTTATAATGTGAATGTCAACTATTATGTGCTCTATCAAAATATTGTATTAGTTTTTAGTTTGCATTGAAATGAAATTTTTTAGAGAGTTCATAACGAGACGTACTTTTCACCCTTGAAAACCCGCCTGGAAGCGAGAAAACCGAAAATGTCATTTTTCGGCGAGAAAATTGTTTTTTTCAGTTTTTTTATTTTTTTCTGAGAATCAGTTCAACTAATGTAATCTTCTGGTAAGGAAAAGAAAATTTTAATTTTTTTAATTTTTTCCGACAATAGTCGATATTTACGGACAGCCTCTCTTAAAACCTATTGTTTTGTCTCCAAGATTGAGCTGCATTCCAAAGTGCTGCAAGGGGTCTATAAATAGAAAGTCATAAAGGCAGAGCCCGAGAAGGACTCTATTTTCTAATGCGAGGGAATCTATATATCCCATAGGACACGAGCGTTCATTAGCTTAGAATATGATCACACCCACTAGACCGATTATGAATGAGTTTGTTGGTCACTTAAATTGATCCCTTCTTAAGAAATACGAATCTCTGAATGGCAGTAATATTAAGACATATTTTGTAAGCTTTAAATAACAGAAATTATAATAAGATTTACATAGTCAGTTGTCAAACGTGACTGAAGAGACGTGCCTAAGGTTTCTCTCGAGTAGTTCAGTATGATTTCATGACTGAATCGTAAGTACACTATTCAATAATATACAAAGTCTGATACATTTTTAACTTATATATTTATTTCGAACTATAGTTTGATTATAGATGTAAGAGCGAAGATGAAAGAAAAACAGTTCAAGAACGGAGGAACTGAGTATGTCCATTTGTCTTCCTATCAATGCCATGTGGACATTGCCGGTAAGGAACCTTAGCTTACGTAATACCTAAAAGAATGCGAATTACCGTTTGAATGCAAAGACAAACCGTGGTCCAGAATCAACTTAAAGAAATCACAGAAAAGTTTTCAAAAGTTTACATTTCGACCCTTACGTATAAACGAAACAATGCAATGAACCCTTCTCAAAAATATCGGCCGTATCGTTTTCTCGGTGGAATTTGTGGCATTTCTGCTATACACTTGAGTTAATTAATATATCGTATGTGTGAAATGCGCAGCAGAATTTGGCGCCGGCCACCTGATTATATATGTGCTTTTCCAAAAAGGAGACTTATCTTGCTTGGTTTCCTACCTAATACACTATAATTTCTTTTATATTTCATGAAAGCCTCTCATTCAAGACACTTTTTAGAATTGAAGGGTCAATTCATTCCTTGTATGAGGTATCTGAAAACGTGTCAAAGCATCCATGCGCATTTAATAGGCATTTGCATTATGGCGTCATTTTACTACCACTACCAAAATGCTTCGTGAATTTTCTTTCTTATTCAAATTTGTAGTTCCTCATGGGGATAGTGAGACAATTGGTGCTAATTAACAGAACAAAAGTCAGTGTGCAATGGAGTCTGGTAGTGGTAGTAAATGACGCCATAATGCAAATGGCCTATTGTCTAAATATTGGGCCAAATATCGTAAAAAATGAAATTGCTAACCACGAAAAGTGTCCTTTTGTTTCTTTTGATTTGTAAAGCACAAAACCCAAGCAAATAAGCTTACTGACTGTCTAAATATACTTTGGAAGTAATGAATGCTAAATGTCCCAAACATGTTATGAACACGGGGAGGACACGGTCACGCCGGGTCGTGGCATGGACAGACCGATCGCATTGCGCGCGATAAAAATCCCCCAACCAAATTAAAAAAAACATTGCGTCACGTCAAGGCACGTATATAGGGCAACGACTTTTTCAAAAACTGCTCTAATACAAAATAGTAACAATGAAACAATTAAAAAAAAAAGTTTTTAGTGCTATTTAGTTTTTGTGCCATTTAAAGGATATACGGTTTACACTCTATTATGAAAGCAATGTATGACGTACTACAGCATCCTATAGATGTCAGTCAGTTCTACTGTTCAGTTCGTGAACTAGACGCAAGAACTGTCTAAGGGATAAGGTCGAAGTGTATGAGTTAAATAATGCCTCAAACCATTGTAATCTTGGTCAAGAAATTGTGTAACCTAACGGTATTTATTCTTACCTCTTTTCTTTGTGGTAAAGATGATGATAGATGCATTTCCATAACCAACCACATTCCTTGCGTAGACTCTGACTTCATACCTTGTATTCTTAGTCAAACCAGTCAACTCGTGCACAGTTTCTGATGTGTTCTGTTCGTGTGGTGGGTTTGTGTTGATTTGTACTTTGTAATCAATAACAGGACTTCCACCATCATAACCAGGTTTAGTCCATCTTACAGTTACAGATGATGCTTGGATATCCTGGTCTAGTATCGTGAGATTAGGGGCACCTGGGGAAACTGAAGGGTATTTATGGTGCATTATTACGATGGGAAGTTCAATCTCTTTAATGAGCCATTTGCATGAAATAATCACATGACTGTTTCTGGATAACAACAAAATTCGGACTTTTGCTGTATTTCTACTGTCGTATTCAAAACCTTTTCAAAAATACTTTTTTCCCTAATATTCTCCTAATTCTTTCTATTGCAAGAAACGAAGCATTTTAAAGTTGGCTTGCCATCCAGAAGAGCCTTCCCCTAGGGTCCTTCGCGATACGCTGCATTGATTCGTGTACAAAGTGATAATTAAGCACATGACCGATTGTTGCAAATGGCCTATTGGGCGCAACAGATACCCATTTTTATTAACACAACTTCAACGCCACGCAGAAAAAGATAGAGCGGTAATTTAAGGTTATTTTATAATTTTATTCTTTTGTCACAAAAAACGTGACAGGACAGCTTTCTTTTGAGAAATTTCTTTGCATTTTATACTTTACCCCTAATATAACTGAGATAATATAACAATTGCATTCAAACACAGCATACTTACACAACTGATTCACATTGATAACATGTCCAACACTGCCAGCGATGTTTGCTGCTTTACATTTATACGATCCATAGTCTGCCCCATCTTTCGTTGTTATCACCACTTGACTACTTTTAGCAATAAATGTGACACCAGTTGTTATTTCCTGACCACTGGGCTTGTACCACGTGATATCTGGTGTGGGTAATCCATCACTGACGGTGCACTTGAGGGTCACCTGTCTGCCATTCCAGGAAGAAGTACTATCACTGCTAGACAGCTCTTTTGAAATCGTCGGCTTGTCTGAAAAAATGCATAAAGAATAAATTGAGAATTAAAAATACATATTTTAAAAGCAAAACATTTTTCTTTTCTTACAAGCTATCAATTCTTGAGGAATTTAATATAGAACTGACGTGAAGAATATTCGTTAATGAGACCGTTAATGGACAGAGTTAACCAAATCAAGCCGACAAATTAATGCATTGCTGTGCATTGGAGTACGAATTACAGCATCATTTTATAGATGTGCTCAGTCCTGTTGCCGTAAACATCATTTTTGGTTAGGTCTTTATGTGAACACTTCAATAGAGCAACGATATCCGTCATTCTTGGATGCTTTTTGACAAGAATGATGCATTGTCTATTTCATAAGACTAAAAATAAATATATATAAAGTTAGGAAAATTCAGTTTCAGGAGTTTTGCAACTTTTGAACTTTTGTAAATTCTAGAGATTATAATATCATCTTTTTTTTCGTTATTCCATATACTCACAGTACACTGTTACGCTTGTCCTTGCTGTGGTTGCATCTTCGTTTGGATTGTTCTTGGCCTCGCACTCATATACTCCAGTGTGGTATCGATTGATGTTATCTATCTGCAGTACAGCACTTCCTGCGGATCCTCGGCTCATGGTAACAATACTACCATCTGTGATATTCACCCACGTGATGTTTGGTGTTGGTGGACCAATAGCTGTGCAGTTTATCTTTAGATTATCTCCCTCGATAATATAGTATAAGTTGGTTGGGCGACTTGGTAAGAATACAGGACGTACTGAAACGTAGAAGATGAAATATAGAAGTATTAATTTTTTTGTTTTTTGTTTACTCTAATATTTAAAACTGGTCCAGACTTATGGCAAAAAGACAGAACAACCTGAGAAATTAAATGCTTAGCTGTTCAATATATGCAAATGTTGGTTTAAAGACTATGAAAAAATACCTGTAACGACGAGTTGCACTTGATGTGCAATAGGGTTGCTTGCTTTAAGCTGCAGTCTACATTGATATATCCCGTTATCAGCAGTAGTCACATCAGTAATGGCCAGAGTAGCATTGGATTCTCTGCTTACTCGATCAGGGTTCAGTAATCTTGGTGGACATGTTGCCCTGTTGATGACAAAACTCCAGTTGTTGGTGTACTTGTCATCACTCCCGATTTCCATTCCATTACCTCCCTTGTCAATGAATGACCATACTGGTGAGTTAGGTTGGAACTCTAGTCTTCTATCATCCACATGGTAGTCCCACACAAACCTGACTGTTCCTCCACTAGATACGTACAACACGCTGGGAGGGAACTGAGTGAAGCGCGCTGTTGTGTCTAGGAAACAGTGACTTCCATTTAAAATTGTTACTTGGTTATTAAAATGAACTTATGTTTGAATCATTCAAAAGAATTCGTTTTGTTTGAGCAAAATAAAGCTGATTATATTGTTTCCATATAATATGCTTTGAAGGCTGAATGTAACATCAGTCGACACCACGTTCGACGATTATGAGTGTAGACACTATGCAGCGTGACTGCCTTGAACTTGTTGAACAACAATGTTTTCAATTTTGTATCAGAAGTCGTTAGGGTTTCCAACTGGATTTATCTCACTAATCATCAAAACTTTGATTGATCACCGTCAAATATTGATCGCTGTAAATTTGTAGAAATTAGGAATCACTGTAGAACATATAAAAACAACATAAAAAAGTAATATTCAATTTAGTAATAGACCTACCTACGTAAGGAAGTAAGTACAATGCACCGATGAAACCAAGAATGTAATAAGAAATGATAGGTATCTGTCCAACACTCATCATGAGGGAGAATTTAACGTTCAGAAAACTAACTCTTTGAAGATATGGTGGACTGTTATATATGAAATCCGAACAGATGGTGTTCAGTATCAGCAAGTCTTGCTGCTGTAAAAGCAAAAATTAATTATGCACATGAACACGTTTGTCGTGGTTGACCTTTTGTACTTCATTCCACCGTTTGTCTGTTTTACTGGGTAACGCAAGGGCACTAGAAGACCTAAACTCAGATTGGATTTTTATAGTTTATTCCCGTTTAATTGAATCAAAATATTGTTATACTTTTTGTTTATTTTTCCGTTGTGTTCCTTAACTGCAAAATCGTTGTTTTACTCCAAAATAAACGTATTCTAGCAAATTAACGGCCGTTTCATACTTCACTCTGTAAGTACCAACAACAACGCCTGACTCGTACCCAGTCGCTTCTCTTGTCTTATTGATCTCAGACTCGTACCCAGTCGCTTCTTTTATCTTTTCGATATCACGCTTGGGTTGATGGGAAGGAATTAGTGAGTTTGCGGTGAATCAAGGGAAGGAAGGAAGATAAAAGCAAAGTGTCGTCACTTATTCTCTCTCGTTTTCAAAAGCTATCGCGCGTGCATTAAAAAAGCATGAGTGACGACTGGGTAGAAGTGTGCAACAGCGCCACCGCAGGATGCTCGTTACTGCCAGTAGTATTCGCCTTTAGTACCATTGAGTACGGTGTCACCGTCGCGACAAGCAAAATCAAGACACAGACCACTGTCAATATATCAAATGAGATAATTCAAAGGGAAAACTTGCTCATCTTGATAAAGCATTCAACTCAATAAGTTTAATAAAGCAGATAATTAATATTAAAATATTAGATGATGAATTACTGAATGTATCTTTTTCATCTTTGGAGATTGCCTTTCATTTTCATGAAGATCATTAAATGCGATAATTTTCGTTCTATTTCTTAAAAATATGATGGATATGTCACAATCAAGGAAATATTTGTACTAATTGCCTTGCATAATTAATCATTTTTTATTACGCATTAAAAACAATGCTTTTATTCAAGATATAATAATATATTTATATATTTAGCGAAAGCTTTTAATTTTATCTTTTTGTGAGGTGTTCTTACTTCTTACGTTAGTTTTTTCCCAATCCACAACTGACTTGACTATTACGGTTAATCAAACAGTATACATTTTTACTCTTCCAGATGACTCGAGGCTAACACTCTTGAACACTTTCGTTTATAAATGATAATACCATTTCACATTAACCTGAATATTCTTGAACTTATATTATTGTCATATGGCAGACTCCCTGCTATTACTCTGCAGGGATTGATAGGTAGAGTCTTGGTTTCCAATATTCAGGGGTTCATATGGGTGTTGCCCGTTATTATTATCAAACCGCACATTGCGTTCCACGGATCTTGTTCGAAGTGGCTCGTACACTGGTCTTTGGACATCTTGTTCAGAGGTATCTGGAAGATTGAGCTCCTCATAATATTTGGGATGATTGGGCGGATTTTCTTCTTGAGGACTTGCAATCTCATTTAACTGTTGTATGGTTTCATAATCTGGTCCTGTATTGCTAGGCGAGTGTGGAAATGATGTTGTAACAGCGGATATCACCTTGTTATTCATCTCAAGTTCGTTCTTAAAGAAAAAAGAAGTCTCTAAATCAATGACAACATGAATAACTTTGTAGTGTTAAGGAAATGGCATTCACTTACAGAGTAGATCTCCTCATCAGCTGCTTTTTTTGTTCTGAAAATAAACAAAAAATAAAGAGGAACAATATATCATTTTCGTAAACGTAGACAATACTTTGTGCATAAACATGTTTAATTTTTCCCCCCGAGATGTTTTATTTATTTTGTTTTACCTTTGGCTACCTTGCTTTCGTTTTAGACCTGAATGGTAATATATAAATATATTGTTAATGAAGAAAACATACAGCTCGTGCATGTTACCTCATAGTCGCTAATTTTGTTGATGACAACAAAGCATTCCTCATTAGCTTCTCTTGTTAGTTCAACCAACAAGATGGCGGCTGTTTCATTGTTATTCATATCTCAAGGGATTTTTCACATGGTTGCATACACTTTATCAAGTGAGTAGAAGAAGGAGAAGCCCAGACCGGATACCTTCATTTTTTCTGTTTAGAATTAAGCCGTTTATTTTGTTTATATG
Organism: Actinia equina; assembly: GCA_011057435.1. NCBI lineage: Eukaryota > Metazoa > Cnidaria > Anthozoa > Actiniaria > Actiniidae > Actinia > Actinia equina. Next base: position 125,341 of record WHPX01001167.1, on the reverse strand, counting down.
TTGTTATAACATATAGTGAAATTCGGTGAAGTTTATTGCATAAGCATGTGACACATAACAACTTTGCAATATCAATAAAGTTGCATCGTTCTTGGATCCGGACGGTTCCTAATGGTGCTGGGAATAATACAACAAAAACCAACCCAGTTTCCCCATTCCCAGGAAATGGGAGTAAGAACATTATTAGGCCATTTCTCATTTAAAAAAATATCCTAGGGTACCTACAGGTAACTCATATTGCAATGACCAGTTTGACGCTCACTTACAATGTAATCTGTCTTTTTTTCTCAACCACAGAAATTGCAGTAAATTCAAACCAAGAGAGAGAACGAGAATTGCGATAATGACTCCAAGAACAGTGGTGACTTGTAAGAGAAAAGTCAAAGTTTTAATAATAAACAACAAATGACTAAAATAAGTTATATTGTGGGTGGAGTTATTCTTGTAGAGTTACATTGTATTGTTATCATTCTTAGGACTTACTGTACTTCGAGCCTCCCATTGGACAGCTATTAACTGATTTACCTAAGAAGTTACACAGTTTAGAAATCATTAAAAAAATGCTTTATGAGATCATCGAAAAGCAAATTTCTTTAACCCGACCATACCTCGCCCAGAAAGAAATATACTGTACTTTAAAATACTAAGGCCATGCATGTACATACCACTGGCATATGCAGTCTTATCTGCTGTAGTATTTACAGTCTTAACATTACGTTCATCCTTGATGCTTTCTCCATATTTATTCCACGCAGTAACTGTAAACTTGTACGTCTTTCCATATTTAACTTTCGTTCCCACAATGCATTCCACTAGAAGAGAATATTTGACATCCTCTATCTTATTCCAGTCAGATTGTTCATTTTCTTCTTTCATGTAGATAGTGTAACGTGATATCGTTGCCCCATTGTCATCAGGTTTTTTCCACGTTAAAAGAACTTTTCTTTTAGATTCGGCTTCTATGAGTAGGGAAGTCAACAGTTGTGGAATGTCTGGTCTACCTTAATTAAGAGCGATGTAAGATAATCAGCAGTTGTTTAATAAAATCATTCGCTGGGAAAAAATTACGCATTTAACTCCCTTGCCACATCAATCTAGGTCTCCCTCGGTGAACCCGGCACTCGGTATCACAGTGAGTAGACTATGTAAGGCCTTTTCCTTAAGTTAGATGTTTCGAAATTCTATTTCGATCTGTGAAATAAATGTGCCCTTAATGGGCATCGTTAAAAACTTGAAGGTTTTCTGACTATAGGCCATAATTTTAAAATAAAGTTAATTTATAGTTAGCTAACAAATGATAGGTTGTACTTACCTGTTTTCTTGGTTGTGATCATCTTGGTCGATGAAACTCCATAACCAATATCATTCTTAGCATATACTGTAACCCTATACTGACTGTCCTTCTTTAAGCCTGTTAGTACGGTGTGCGTGTCAATTGTCCTTACAAAGATGTGTGAATCAGTTTCCAGTAAGTAACCAGTGACAGCTCTTCCACCATCATCAGCAGGTTTGGTCCATCTTACATTTGCTGATGATGCTTCAATCTCGGTTATCGTTATAGTTACAGGACCTGAGGTAACTGGATGAGCAAACACTTTTTCAGTAACACCTTAATGCCGTATAGGAAAATATAATTACTTTCCTGAAGTTATTATACTTGAACCAGAAGTTGGATAATTTGCTGTTAACGGTATAATAGCTTTTCATGCATGATCTAATCTATACTCACACAGCTAAAGTAACATTGATGACATGTTCATCGCTTCCCAGGATGTTCGTTGCTCGACACTTGTACTGTCCATAATCCCCTTGGTCAGCAGTTGTCAGTACTGTTACCTCACTACCCCCGGGTACAATGTTGACACCTCTAGTGATCTGTTGATTTGTTGGTTTGTACCATGATATCCGTGGTGCAGGTAAACCAGTTGCTGTACATCTTAGATGAATACTGTTACCACTCCATGACTTTAAACTAAAAGAAGACTTTGATAAATCTATCGCCGGTTTGTCTAAATTTGAAGAGAATCAAAGATAGAGATAAGTTTAAGTGATTTATACAGATCTTATTTAGTTCATCAGTCAAGGCTGTATAGCATTTGTACCTACACTGCACAGTAACTTGTATACTGGCCACTGCTTGTCTTCCTATTCCGTTACTAGCTGTACACGTGTATGTCCCTGCATGTGATCTGCTGACTGACGGGATGTTGTAGACATTCCCACTGTGGACAGACCCTGACGGTGTCTTCCATTTGATGGTTGGGGGTGGGTTTCCATCTGCATCACACTTGATACTCAGGGAGTCGCTCTCATTCATTGTTCTATTTAGGAACTTGTCGAAGATGATAGAAGCCTGGTCTGTCACGATTGCAGCATAAAACACGTTACAACCCGAATGGGAAGAAGATTAAAGACAAGAATCTGGATGTCATTTGCTAAAAGTGTGCAAGTAATATGCAAAACCAGAGGTAACAATGGCATCGAAGATTCTAGAAATAGCCTCAAATATCCAAAAAATAGCATTATATAGATTCTTAAAATAGCATCAAAGAGTATGTATAGAGCGATGATATATACACAGAGGACGTCCAATGAACTGAAATCCCGCAGCATAGGTATACCTACATTTTACTATGATAGTTGCAGTTGCACTGTCAGTGTGTTCCCTGCTGTCATAGGTGTTCTTTGCTGTACATATGTACTGCCCAGCATCTGTTTTGATAGCATCAGGTATTCTAAGTGTTCCCCCAGCTACTGTGTGACCAGCTTTGATGACACCATCAGCCTTCGTCCATGATATGGATGGTGGTGGATAACCATCTGCTGTACAACGCAGTACGATCACTTGACCTTGTACAACTGTGATACTTGGAAGAATGATACTGCTTTGAGGAGGATCTACAAATATGTTTTTTTGTGTAAATATTTGATGGGCGCATACCAATAAAACGATACAACAATAAACAAACCAAGAGCAGTGAAATAATAGCCTTGCTCATACTTACAATAAACAGACACAACAGTCTGTGCGGTGATTGGATCCTCATTTGGGTTGTTGCTGGCCTGACACTCGTACGTCCCATTCTGACCTCTTCTAATGTTTGGTATCCTCAGTGTAGCACTTCCTGTTCCTGTACTTTTGATCACGTGACCTGCTATCTGTACCCACGTGATGTTAGGTGTTGGTTGTCCAACAGCAGTGCAAGGCACACTCAAATCTTGACCCTCTGCTATATTCTTTGTCAGTGGTGGCTGTGGCTGGAACTTGGGGGATACTTTTGAAGAAAATGTCATAGAAAACATGGTGTTTGTGTAAGCAAGTTGAATAGATAATAGTCGGAACTAACAGGTGACCTAAGCTCACTTAAGACAACCAGTTCTTCAAAATGAACATCAAAATAAAAAAGAGACCCTTCATATAAGTAAATAGGCAGATCATTTTTTGCTCATAAACTTGAGCTTTTAAGAACGAAAACGATTAATGATTATAATGAATAAAAGCAAACTTACGTAATCCTACCCTCAATTTGTTTTAAAAATTTAAATGATTATTATTTAAGGGGAATTTGAAAATCTAGGATGGACCATTTTTGCTATTGTCGTAACCTGACATTTCCTAGTGTAGTGAATCACCATGATACGTCAAAATGAACAAAAAATGAATACAATTATCCTGAAAAATGCTCTGTTAATGCGAGGTTGAATAACTCCATTTTCACAAGCTAGGGAAACGTAACATTATGAATCCTATTCGAGATGTTAATTTCTAGAAAAGAGACAGAATCTTCCATCCTTTCCCTTGTAAAGCTGCCCAACCACTCTCCTTTCAATCCGGCTTTAAGAATAATATAATTCCATATAAAGAGTTGAGTAGAAGGTGCTTACCTGCCACAGTCAGACTCATTTTAAACCTCTTGTTAACACTTCCTTCTAGAATTACAACAGCATATTCCCCGTCATCACTGATACTAATGTTTGTTATTTTGAACCAAGCACGGCCAGCAGACACGTCTCCCACGTAATGAACTCTTCCTTTATAACTCGATGCAGCTTGGGTATCCAAGTCAGAGCTATAGACAACAAGATTACCCCATGATCTGACGTATATGAACTGTGGTTTTACTCCTTGGTTATCTGCGGGATCCATCAATCCCCATCTCACTTCCTTTATGCTCCCACTTGTTCTGTTCCACATGAAGACGACATCTTGACCAACATTTCGTATGATGCCATGTGCTATAACAAAAACCAGGTACGTTAATGATTCAAAGTACTGCAAAATATTCCTTTCCTCTACTGAAGGTCCGTGGAATTTTAAAGTGTTTGATGTATTGTTGAAGCTATGCATTCTTTACTGTACCTCATGGGTATTGATGGTTTTCACGACGGCCATGCTGGAGGAACTTAACAAAAGAATTGTCAATAAATTATTTTGCTATGTCCTCCAACATGGACGCCGTGTCTTTTATTATTAAATTTTCTTGCGAATGGTTGAAAACTAACAATTTGTGGATATTTAGACATATTTAGGCAAATGAGTCTGTACTGATCAAGGAACATAGCACTGAGAAATTTGGAAATTAAAAATGGTTTATTGCGTACTATGTGCACACTTTTTTGAATCAGTCAGATGTATGAATGTATAGGTAAAGAATAACGTGATCTCTTTCTTGGACTAATAGATCCCTTCTTTCCCGTCCGAAGTTAGCCAATACCGCGAAAATACAGAGGTAAAGCAAATGCTCATTATTGGCGTTTAGAAAACTTTTTTTTGATCAAGGTGTCTCGAACCAAATCCATCGCAAACTTTGCGACTTTTTGAATTCTTGGTTTGCAATATACGTCATAGCCGCCATGTTGGAAGAATTTGACAAAAGGTCTAAAATTTTCAATGAATTCTTTTGTTATATCTTCCAACATGGCGGACATCCCTTTTGTTATTGTGTTCTCTTGGGATTGATTGCAAACCAAGAATTTGCCTTAGTTCTCTTTCTTCCATGTTGATCGTTATGGCTTTTTTTTACTTATAACAAGTTTGACGTGAATTATGATGATGTAGCAAACATTTGAGTGCGCTTGCTAGTTTATCACCTAAATGTATCTACTTTTTTCGTGTCCATATGAAAGTCTACTGTTGATCATTGTGGTCTATCAAACATATTTTGTTCATCATTACTTATACCGTGTTGGTCAAGTGGTACCGATGTTAGACCACAAAACACCAGCTAACTCTAACCGACAATACATTGATCACACTGATTGAGGTTAACATAGCTCGATATATATTAGTCAACCAAATGGTTCTAATGTACATCATGACCGCAAGTGTATGCCAGTTGACTCACAAACTGAACCATTGCATGATTCCATGAGATTCAAACCAAAATATCCTTCTCACCCGGACTCAAATTACAAGTTAAATAGAACATGAATATAACATATCCTTTGTTAAACAATAACACTTCAGATTTGCAAGTAAATTCATTATATAGTAATAAAAGCTAAAATAATGTTTCTAATAATTTCAAGCTTTTATAAAACTGACTAAAGGCTAAGGTAGTACTTAGAATCTTAATGTTTAAATTGAGCATTATAATTAGAAGGTATGTTGTGATTTAAAGGGAATCTATCAGATTGATGAAAAGAATAAACACATTGACTAACCTTCAGGCGGAAGTAAAATAAGTACACTGAAAACAAAGGAAATAAAAGTGTACATGATTGGTAAACGTAAAGCTCCCATCTTGTAAGCTCGTTGTAAGCTCTCTGGAAAACGATAAAATGCCCTGTAAAAAAGCGAGCGATAATGTTTACGTTCTGAGAGAGAAGTTATATGTGCTAATCATTACTTGGCTGTAGATGACCTTTAATGTTTGATCACTTTATGTAGATTATATCTGGTAACGCAAACATGAGAGTTAACACAGGTAGCCCAAAATATGTTTATTATCGAAGCTTTTCCTCAGCTTTTACTTTTGTTCTTGACTTGATTTTATTGGTTTTCTTTCTTAATTGGTTCTTTTTTTTTTCTTTCCCTTCCTTTTCCTCATTTTTCTTTTTCTTTTAAAAAATCTGGTAAAAACTAGGTAAAAACTGGGTAAACTTGAAAAGTGAAATCTTCCTTTACAGCAAATAGTTATTTCACTTCTTAAAGGAGCACTAATGCTGAAGACTGCCTTTAAAATATAAGAAAAAGCTGTTAATGATTGTTTGAAAAATATCTGATCTTCAGAAAAACAAAAAAAGTAATCTCCTGAAGTTTTCTTAGTTAACTGAGGTCACAGACAAACAACGATCGACACAGCCAACATCGACGTGGTTATCTGAGCCACATAAATATATTTATATATTTAGCGAAAGCTATTAATTTTATTTTTTTATGAGGTATTCTTACTTTATACATTAGTTTTTTCCCAATCCATAATGACTATTACGGTTAATCAAACAGTCAGTATACATTTTTCACTATTCCAAATGACTCAAGGCTAACACTCTTGAACACTTTCGTTTATAAATGATAATACAATTTCACATTAACCTGAATGTTCTTGAACTTATATTATTGTCATATGGCAGACTCCCTGCTATTAGTCTGCAGGGATTGATAGGTAGAGTCTTGGTTTCCAATATTCAGGGGTTCATATTGATGATGTTCATTATCATTACGCGGCAGATTGGGTTTTGATGATCTTGTACCAAGGGGCTCGTACACGGCTCCTTGCGCACTTTGAATACACGTGTTTGGCATCAGATTAAGTCCTTGATAATTACTGATATCATTAGAACAGCCTGCCTCGTTAGGATTTGATTGATGGATGGTTTCATATTCCGGTCCTGTTTTGGCGACCTGTGGAACACGCGATGTCTTAACTGCTGATGATACCTTTTCTTCCAATTCCAAGTCGTTCTGAAAACAAATTGAAATTGAAGATCAAATACACAACTCTTTAAAAAAGGTGTGGAATTTGTTGTAATGTTTAACACAAAGATGACTTACATGATAACTTTCCCCAGCAACAGCTTTCTTCTGTGTTTTTCTTCATTAATCAGCGAGAGAAAATGAGAATAATACAGTTTTACACTCAAAAAACAATCCGCAAAATATTCCCCAAACAAAAGCAACAGCAACAATAAAAATAAGCAAGTAAATAAAACAACCAACTTATTGTTGCACATCAATTCATTCACTATTTCTTATAGTACCTGTTAACATGCGCTTGGCTTTCTTTTTTACCTATTTTAATAACAAGAGATAACAACAGATATTAGGCGCGATCATGAGAAGCACTAGCTTGGTCTGGGTTTAAGATCAATTTATAAACGATAATACTTTATCAAACGTACTGCTTAGTTGGACCCTTCTCCTTAAATATACAATTAGTAGCAGGTTGAAAACCAGAGATAGAACGAGAATGCCAATAATAACTCCCATGGCTGTCGAAGCTAGGAAGAAATTGAGAAAAGTTAGAAATGGCAAAAACGTAATAGCGCTTTTATTATTAATTATTCTTAATTATATCGTTTTTCCACGTAGAACATGTTTTTTCTGTTACTTACAAGACTTTGATCCTTCTTCAGTACAATAATTCATTGCTATTACAAGAGAGAACAGAAAAGATTTGTAAAGTGATTATAAAAAGGCTACAGCAGAAATAAAGCGCCCTTCAATCTTGCTTCTTTGTCTTTTCTAAATAGTGACCTTCTCACATATTTAAAGTAAAAGCGGAGTAAAATTGTAATGAATATTATATTATAAACATCCTAGATTTGATTAATTATTTCGAATCATATTTTTTGAAACAGACCATTAGTCGCCGTTGCTTCGTCTGCTGTAGTATTTACAGTCTTAGCACTTCCTTCGTCCTTCACACTTTCTCCAAATCTGTTCCATGCAGTAACCATAAACATGTATGTTTTTCCATAGACAATGTTCTTTGTTACTCTATAGCCTACTTGACGTGGATCGTTGACGTCATCATATTTTATCCAATCAGCTTTATGTTTCACTTCCTTGATATAGATAGTATAGCGCGTTATGTTACCACCATTGACATCTGGTTTTGTCCACCTCAAGACGACTGAGAGCTTAGAGTCTTTGCCATTGAGAATAGTTGATATCAGGTGAGGGATTGAAGGTTTGCCTACGAGAAAATAACAATATGGAAAATTGAATTCCAAGTTAATGGCAGTCGGGCTACATTACCTATCACTTGGTATGTTGATTGGCTGGAAATTTCAAAATGTGGCACGCAATGTTGCAGCTATGTTCACACTATGAAATTTGTTGCGCGCAATGTTGCAAGAGTAGAGGGCGCTTTAACTTCAGAATTGTTGCATGCAATGTTGCGTGTAATAAGTTTCCGAGGTAGACGCATGTTGCCGTCCTGTTGCGTGAAATGTTGCGTGCAATGTTGCACCGTGAGTCCGTACCTTTATCATAAATTTGTTAACTAGTAGCAGCATCACTTGGATATATTTACCGATTCTCTTTGTCTTGATAACTTTTGAAGACACCACTCCATACCCAACAATATTCCTAGCATAGACCTTGACAGTGTAGAGTGTGTTTGCTTTCAGTCTTGTTATAACAGAATGGGTATTCACTGTGATCACTGGGGGCTGGGTACTGACTAACAGTAAGTAACCAGTAACAACGAGTCCACCAACATCAGCAGGTGTGGTCCATCTAACAGTTATAGATGATGCTTCAAGCTCAGTTATTTCTATAACAAGAGGACTTGGAGGAACTAGATAAAAAAGATGATTGCTAATGAACTAGAAAGCCCGGACTAAGCAAGACTGAAGACATTATATCATTTTAAATATATTTCACGAACTTAACTCACACAGTTGAGTGACATTGATGACGTGTTCATCACTTCCCAGGATGTTTGTTGCCCGACATTTATACTGCCCATAGTCCCCTTGGTCAGCAGTTGTCAGTACTGTTACCTCACTACCCCCGCCGGGTACAATGTTGACACCTGTAGTGATCTGTTGATTTGTTGGTTTGTACCATGATATCAGTGGTGCAGGTAAACCATTTGTAAAACATCTCAGACGAATACTGTTACCATTCCATGACTTTAAAGTCATAGAAGACTCTGATGTGTCGATTCCAGGTAAATCTAATAGTTCAGAAGGGAAGGAGGAATTTTAAAATTATGGGCATTTATACTTCATTAAATAAAGAATTCTATACTTACAGTATACCACTATCATAGTCTGTGCAGAGACTGGTTTCTCATTAGGGTTGTTCCTGGCCTGACACTCATACGTCCCATTCTGACCTCTTCTTATGTTTGGTATCCTCAGTGTAGCACTTCCTGTTCCTGTACTCTTGACCACGTGACCTGCTATCTGCACCCACGTGATGTTAGGTGTTGGTGGACCAATGGCAGTACAAGGCACACTCAGTTCTTGTCCTTCTGCTATATTTTTTGTTGATGGTGGTTGTGGATTGAACTGAGGAGAAACTGCAAAATACAAAAGTGTTATTGTTTCCATGCACTTATCATTTCGCTTGTTTGTCCTTTCAAACAACTTATGAAAACAATAAATAATAACAAACACTTATTTAGATATTGAACTTACCAGCAACCGTCAAATGTATCGAGTATTGAAGTGACTCACTCTGCCTTTGTTCTCGTATTCCTGCAGCATACTTGTTCGTATCCTGGAGGGTCAGGTTCGTTATCTTGAACCAAGCATGTCCTGCACTTAAATCACCAACCCAGCTCACTCGTCCTTTATACCTTACAGCCGTGCTGCCCAAATCATTACTAAGAACTGGGCCACTTGTCCTAGTGCTTATGTATATAAACTGTGGTGAAATAGTCTTGCCGTCAAGATAAAGCACACCCCATGCTATTGATGAAATGCTGTTACCATTTGTGGTGTTCCACATGAAGATCACATCTTGTCTGATATTTTGTACCAGATTAGCTGATGCTTTTATATTACACATCACTGGAAAAAAATGGCGAACATTTAAGTAAGTTGTTTTTTTAGGGACCGATAATTTATTGCGTACTTATTCGGAGGTAAAACTACAAATATTTTATTGTATATTCCTCAATTTTTTAGTCATAAAAAATAATTTATTTAGATAGGGCCGTGATGGAAGAAACCTCGTAAGTTATTTATTATTTTGAAAAAATTATCATTAATGATCGTTGATACTATAGAAGTGATTCATAGCATGATCTGCAACTCGTTCAGTTTACATTAGTAACCTTACTAAGCTTGCTCGTTTGTCAGTCAATTGTTTGATGGTTTATGTTTCATTGTGATGTCAAATTGAAATCGATAGGGTGCACAAAAAGTTTTTTTTTCTGGACATCAAATCTGCTATTCGATTTTATATTCAGATTTGCTTTTAAGGAAATAATTATTTCAATCATAGAATAACAAGATTTATCCTACCTTCGTGAGGAAGTAAATGCAAAACAATCGAAAACCAGAGAGTGTGAGTGTACACGATTCGCAGCTGTAAAGCTATCATGATTATCTTGTAGTCTGTGCTGAAATATCTCGTTTGACGAATACCTGGAAGAGAAAGTTATAACCGAGCGAAGGTGTTTGTCATCATTAAATCAATACATGCCTGTGGTTGACCTTTTATGCTTGATCACTTTATGTATATTTCATTAATGGTAACGCATTTCGTTACTGGTAACGCAGACCAGAGGCATGTAGACCACAGGTAGACCATGACTTTTATTTTTGATTTGCTTCCCCTACTCTTTATTGGATCATTTCTAGATCTTGATAAGCAGTATTTTTGGGGTTGTTTTCCTTTCTTTTCTTTAGTTTTTTTAAATATAAATTCTTCTTCTATTTTAGGCAAGAACGAAGATTACGGTAACACTTCCGCATACGAAAGGTGACATGTTCCTTACTCTACTTCATTTCTCCTAATATTATAAGCGAAGTAACACTGTCACTGAAGCCGCAATGAACTGATAACATGGGGAATACAAACCGGCCGACGTTCGTATAGACCATATGAAACGAGCACCATGAACAATTATTGATTTCAAAAATATATTTTCATTACAGGAAAGACCATGTCTAAATTAGTAATTTTGGAAAGTTCTGTTGTCATATATTAAATCCCTGAAGGTTGCGTCCACAGCGTATCAACTGTGCTAATTTGATTAGTTTGGCTACACGTTTTCAAAGTTTTCAGCGCTTTTCAAACTATAGAACTCGTGGACCGACGCCTTCCGAAAACGCTCGACATCTTGGTCAACACTTCGATTTCTAAAACCACTTTTTTTCGCTACTAGTTGCCTATCACTAATAAACCACTTTTAGCTCAGCCAATAAGAGCGCAGGATATGTAATAGACCATCAACAACTCGTTGAAATGAAGCATTGTGATTTTAGAATGTTCAATATAATGCCGATTCTGTATCCTCGTTATTAGCTTCATTTTTCAATCCATCTCTTGATTGCTTATCTTTGTAGATAGGTTCCCAATTGGTAAGTCAATATTGTAGGAGGTCTCAGTATTTGATGTGACTATAAAACATCGACGAGTTATTTTTTGTACTATTTGCAGACATCCTAGGTATCATTCTTTCTTTCTGCATCATTTGTTTTATTATAATAAAACAAATTTTATTATGAAGATAATTTGTCCCGTTATAAAAACCATGCAGTGAAATGGAATCGAAATGCATTTAAAAAAAATACTATTTAAGTAATTAAATTAGAGTTTTACGGATTAATTGTTTACAATCTATACTCTCCCACTTAGGAATATTGTACACAACTCACCACCACCCCCAGGGGCTAGTTTTGTTTTTGCAAGATCCTTTGACAAAGTTTTCTAAGACCGACAGTTTTAGGCTTTGAACCTCTTTTACTTAAAAATAAAAGAAAGATAACTAAAGATAATCCAATACAATATCAAGATTAGTGAAATTTACCTCGGATGTCTTTAATTGAAATCGAAAAACTGGAGATTTTGGACAAATCAAGACTAAAAAACAGACTTGAAAACTTGTTAAGGTGAGCAAATAATAAGCTTACTTAAGTACCATACGAAGATATAACTAGCTAAAAACTAGTGTGAGCTTGTGCAGTGAGGTTTGTACGCCACTGTACGTCCAAAAAGGCTCCCACACGGTCAAGAATGCATACCAAAGGCGAAAGAGGAACAATTGTCGATAATATTTCGTGGGTCGTCGGTGATCGACTGACCTTGATGAGACTTTAAGTATTCATTAGCTTTCATCTAAACTTTGGTGCAACGTTATTCTCTGACAAAGTCATCCTCATTAATATTCTTTAATGAATGACACATGTTTTATCATATAATGATACGGGAGAATTGAAAAAGGGGACTACCGGGGCCGGTGAAGGAAGTAAAAGCTCGATTACGTTTCATTATTACAATGTATTTAATGCTTCAATACTGCAATACAAAGTATGTCTATATAATGGTCTGGTCATTCCTGTTGTTTTCTAGCTGGTGCATGTTATTATAGGTCTTCAGGTCTTGATAATCTGTAGGATTTTGCCTGACACCAAGTGCCTGGTACGTAGTATCTGGTACTTTCTTGGCCTGTTGAGCAAGAGGTTGTTTAAACTGTGGACGGTGAAGGGATTCGTAAGTTGGACCTTGACCTCGTTGTGATGAACCTGCTGTATCAGAATGTGATAGTCCTTGATAATGACTCGGTGTTTCTGTGGAGGGGCTGCTGTAGCCATCTACTCTGGACACTTCGATTTGATGATTATCACGATACATTCTTATGGGCTCGTATTCTGCAGGTAGGGATGACTGTTGAAGATTTTTTGACACCGCAATGTGTGAGTCTTTGTTTTCTTCCATTTCTAGGGTGTTCTGTGGGGAAAAAAACATTTTTGCGAGTTCATTGAGATAATAGATTAGCATTTAACTGAAAAAACTATTAAGGCCCGACCTGTTACACTGTGCAATTAAGCAACTTGTCTTGCATGATTGGAAATGGAATGTTATAACTTGTAACATTTTTGGCTCCTTGGAAAGAAATGAGAAATCTGCGCATGTGCTCTTGAAAATAATGCATTAGAAATTGCGAGAAAACGTTTTTAGAGGGGCGACATTTTGTGCAAAAGCGTTGCAAGTTGCTGCAATTTGTTGCGAAAGTAGGACTGAGTTCTACTACTGAGTTCTACATCTTGTCAGGCTACGCGCATATACAATTTGGAGACAACCATTTTGAATTAATGTGCAATTCTGAAGCAACTTGCGTTACAAGTCAGACAAGGCAGGCGCCAAAAAATTACAAAATGCAACAGGGCCTTTGCATCGATTATTGTTAAATGATGACAAAGCACCAAAATTCAGTTTGTTTCGGGGACTAGAAGTACGCTTTTTAGTTTTAGAATCGATTCAATGGATTTTTTTTAATAATTAGCATTGATAGTTGAAAATTAAGGTAAACTATGATGGATAACAACTAAACACTTACGTCATAAACAGGATCTTCAACTGCTTTGTTTCTGGTGACTCATGAAATTTAAAAATTAATGAAGAAAAATGAAAGGATCAATTATTCGTTTACACCTGACGTCATAGCCGCCATCTTGGTTGAGTTTAACCAAATAATTGTCAATTATTTTTGTATCATCCAACAAGGCCGCCGTGTCTTTTGTTATTTCACTCTTCTGGGAATGATTGAAAACCAGCAATAGAACATTTTGTGATGGACAAAATTCACTTGGGCAAAATGCTTTGCTAACTTAATGTCACTTGTCATTCCCTTGAGAGCTGATAAGATTATTTGTCTGAGCTGTATTCATACTCATTTGTTATGTGCAACCTTTAAACAAAGAAATGATTTTCTAGGGAATGACACGTGGTCTGTGATGGTAAAACATTATATTCATCATTTTCCATACATTGCATGGGTCACTGGTCAAAGACAAAGCGCTCAAGCGAGGCGCCAAGGTACTTTCAAAGGATTATTCGGATTTGAACCTTTACAACTTCGACTGAATGAATGCTTTGTGTTTGACCAGTGAACCTATGTATGGAAAATGGTGAATTATTGGCATATTACTGACATAGATAACAGTGTAGTTAAATTCAACTAATCACCTTTTTGTATCGGTATTTCCTGTTTGCTCTTTTCAAGAGACATTATATGCAAAGGAAAACGAAAAAATGTGTTTTTAGAATTTCTGTCTAAGTTATTGTTAAATGATAAAATATATGTAACTGCATTTTTATGTTTAATAATTTCATTTGATAGAGCAACTAACAAATATTGAGATTGCTATACTTAATTGAGTAAGGATAATATATAATCACTAAAAAAGGAAAAAGATCTAGAATATTTAAAATACGTACCTTTCCTTTTAATATTCCTCCAAATGTAAAGAAGCAAGAGGAAGATAACTATCAAAGACACCGCTAGGAAAGCTGCACAGACAGCTAATGCAGTGGCACCTTGAGTAAAAAAGAAAAAATGCCTTCCATGAATGAATAATCTATTAGCATACAAAAACGTATACAACGCTGTCACCCGGCAAAGAAAAAAAAATAGGGTAAAACAAACAATACATCAGAAATTGTCAATTCTTTTTTGTCTTGAGTGTAAAAAAATCGTTCTTTTATGAATTTGTTCAGAAAAACTTTACTTACTGCATTTTTCTTGCTTGTCTGATTTATTCCTCGATTGCCCACCTGTTAATTAATTTAAAATACTATATAAATAAGCACACAGATTTTTTTAAATGTTCTTTAAGTACTTTTTTAATTCATATATTTAAAATAATTATAGCTTAAGGGGCTGTGTAGTAAAAAAGACGATTTGTTAACTCATTGAGTTATATTTGATAACTAGTGATATTATGTTGATGAATACAATAATATCAAATTGTCACAAAGCATTACGTACTCCACTTTGTATTTACCAATGTTTCGTGTAACTCATTAGCAATTAGTTCTAGTGCCTGATCGGGCTATTGACCATAGGGGGACCATAGTCCATAAGGGCAACAGGGCTAGCTGTTTTAGTCAGATCCAACTAGTCAGTCAAATATATATAGATGCAAACAAGTTTTCAATTGAATTTAAATTTAACATATAGACATCACTTTTTATGAGTCTGTCCTCCTATTGACGATAAATTGCGTCATCACATTGTCAAAGTAGTGTGGATCAACAAGGCGTAGCCGAGTGGATCCACATACTACTTTGACAATGTGATGACGAAACGTATCGTCAATAAGAGGACAGACACATTAAAACTGATGTCTATTTGTTTTTTACAATCACAAAAACGATAAAAACTTCTCATCTTTAGCGATCAAAACAACCAGTAGAAAGAGCGCCCTCGTTGACGTCAGCTTTATCTGCCTGTCCTCTTATTGATGATAAAAATAACCATTCAGCGCTAGAGAAATTTGCAAGATATTGTAAAATAAATGTGGTTTTGGTTTTCAAAATTTCTGAGTTCAATGTACGTGTTCTCATTATTTCAATTAATCATATGTAAAATAAAGGAAATTCCATCCCATGCCAATACCTCACTTACCAAGGCCTGTAGTAGTTGCCTGGGTTGCTGTGGTAACCAGTGTCGGCAAAATATACGCTTCCTGACCCTTGTCATCTCCTATTTCACTTTCTCCGAACTCGTTGGTTGCCGTGACAATAAACCAGTATGTCTGACCAGGCTCTAGATCCATCGCGTGTATAACGTACGTCAAGTTGGCCAAGTCACGGACGACATGAATACGTGTCCAAGTTTTTTCAACACCCTGTTTCTGGTAGATGGTATAACTCTTGATTTCACCGCCATTTTCATCAGGCTTTGTCCAGGACAATGTTATAGTAGCTTTACTCTTGCTAAGACGAAGACTGGGCAAAGGTGGTGGACCTAAATGATGAAAGCACAAAATACCTGACTTTCTATGTAAGGATTATATAATAAACGGAAGTGTTCTGCCGGATACAGAGTCCCGAGCAAAAGTAGACCCCTTGCATATGACAAGAATCTCGATATGGGGGACAATAACGAAAGAATTCCAATATTCTGAGAATTACAACCTATTGTTTTGTCTCCCTTAGATTGAGCTGCATTCCAAAGTGCTGCAAGGGGTCTATAAATAGAAAGTCAAAAAGGCAGAGCCCGAGAAGGACTCTATTTTCTAATGCGAGGGAATCTATATATCCCATAGGACACGAGCGTTCATTAGCTTAGAATATGATCACACCCACTAGACCGATTATGAATGAGTTTGTTGGTCACTTAAATTGTTCCCTTCTTAAGAAATACGAATCTCTGAATGGCAGTAATATTAAGACATATTTTGTAAGCTTTAAATAACAGAAATTATAATAAGATTTACATAGTCAGTTGTCAAACGTGACTGAAGAGACGTGCCTAAGGTTTCTCTCGAGTAGTTCACTATGATTTCATGACTGAATCGTAAGTACACTATTCAATAATATACAAAGTCTGATACATTTTTAACTTATATATTTATTTCAAATAATAGTTTGATTATAGATGTAAGAGCGAAGATGAAAGACAAACAGTTCAAGAACGGAGGAACTGAGTATGTCCATTTGTCTTCCTATCAATGCCATGTGGACATTGCCGGTAAGAAACCTTAGCTTACGTAATACCTAAAATATTGCGAATTACCGTTTGAATGCAAATGCAAACCGTGGTCCAGAATCAACTTAAAGAAATCACAGAAATGCCTTCAAAAGTTTACATTTCGACCCTTACGTATAAACGAGACAATGCAATGACCCTTCTCAAAAGTATCAGCCGGATCTTTTTCTCGGTGGAATTTGTGGCATTTCTGCTACACACTTGAGTTAATTAATATATTGTATGTGCGACATGCGCAGCAGACTTTGGCGCCGGCCACTTTAGATTATATATGTGCTTTTCCAAAAAGGAGACTTATCTCTCATAATTTCTTTTATATTTCATGAAAGCCTCTCATTCAAGACACTTTTTAGAATTGAAGGGTCAATTTATTCCTTGTATGAGGTATCTGAAAACGTGTCAAAGCATCCATGCGCATTTAATAGGCCATTTGCATTATGGCGTCATTTTACTACCACTACCAAAATGCTTCGTGAATTTTCTTTCTTATTCAAATTTGTAGTTCCTCATGAGAATAGTGAGACAATTGGTGCTAATTAACAGAACAAAAGACAGTGTGCAATGGAGTCTGGTAGTAGTAGTAAATGACGCCAGAATACAAATGGCCTATTGTCTAAGTATTGGGCAAAATATCGTAAAAAATGAAACCACTAACCACGAAAAGTATCCGTTTGTTTCTTTTGATTTGTAAAGCACAAAACCCAAGCAAACTAAGCTTACTGGCTACCTAAATATACTTAGGAAGTAATGAATGCTAAATGTCCGAAACATGGCATGAACAAGGGGAGGACACGGTCACACCGGGTCGTGGCATGGCCAGACCAATAACATTATGCGAGAAAAAACTCCCCCAACCAAATTCAAGAAAACATCGCGTCACGTCAAGGCACGTATATACGGCAACGACTTTTTCAAAAACTGCTCTAATACAAAATAGTAACAATGAAACAATTTAAAAAAAAAGTTTTTAGTGTTATTTAGTTTTTGTGCCATTTAAAGGATATACGGTTTACACTCTATTATGAAAGCAATGTATGACGTACTACAGCATCCTATAGATGTCAGTCAGTTCTACTGTTCAGTTCGTGAACTAGACGCAAGAACTGTCTAAGGGATAAGGTCGAAGAGTATGAGTTAAATAATGCCTCAAACCATTGTAATCTTGGTCAAGAAATTGTGTAACCTAACGGTATTTATTCTTACCTCTTTTCTTTGTGGTAAAGATGATGATAGATGCATTTCCATAACCAACCACATTCCTTGCGTAGACTCTGACTTCATACCTTGCATTCTTAGTCAGACCAGTGAACTCGTGCTCAATGTTTGATGTGTTCTGTTCTTGTGGTGGGTTTGTATTGAGTTGTACTTTGTAATCAATAACAGGACTTCCACCATTATAACCAGGTTTGGTCCACCTCACAGTTACTGATGATGCTTGGATATCCTGGTCTAGTATCGTGAGATTAGGGGCACCCGGGGAAACTGAAGGGTATTTATGGTGCATTATTACGATGGGAAGTTCAATATCTTTAATGAGCCATTTGCATGAAATAATCACATGACTGTTTCTGGATAACAACAAAATTCGGACTTTTGCTGTATTGCTACTGTCGTATTCAAAACCTTTTCAAAAATACTTTTTTCCCTAATATTCTCCTAATTCTTTCTATTGCAAGATACGAAGCATTTTAAAGTTGGCTTGCCATCCAGAAGAGCCTTCCCCTAGGGTCCTTCGCGATACGCTGCATTGATTCGTGTACAAAGTGATAATTAAGCACATGACCGATTGTTGCAAATGGCCTATTGGGCGCAACAGATACCCATTTTTATTAACACAACTTCAACGCCACGCAGAAAAAGATAGAGCGGTAATTTAAGGTTATTTTATAATTTTATTCTTTTGTCACAAAAAACGTGACAGGACAGCTTTCTTTTGAGAAATTTCTTTGCATTTTATACTTTACCCCTAATATAACTGAGATAATATAACAAATGCATTCAAACACAGCATACTTACACAACTGATTCACATTGATAACATGTCCAACACTGCCAGCGATGTTTGCTGCTTTACATTTATACGATCCATAGTCTACCCCATCTTTCGTTGTTATCACCACTTGACTACTTTTAGCAATAGATGTGACACCAGTTGTTATTTCATGACCACTGGGCTTGTACCACGTGATATCTGGTGTGGGTAATCCATCACTGACGGTGCACTTGAGGGTCACCTGTCTGCCATTCCAGGAAGAAGTACTATCACTGCTAGACAGCTCTTTTGAAATCGTCGGCTTGTCTGAAAAAATGCATAAAGAATAAATTGAGAATTAAAATACATATTTTAAAAGCAAAACATTTTTCTTTTCTTACAAGCTATCAATTCTTGAGGAATTTAATATAGAACTGACGTGAAGAATATTCGTTAATGAGACCGTTAATGGACAGAGTTAACCAAATCAAGCCGACAAATTAATGCATTGCTGTGCATTGGAGTACGAATTACAGCATCATTTTATAGATGTGCTCAGTCCTGTTGCCGTAAACATCATTTTTGGTTAGGTCTTTATGTGAACACTTCAATAGAGCAACGATATTCGTCATTCTTGGATGCTTTTTGACAAGAATGATGCATTGTCTATTTCATAAGACTAAAAATAAATATATATAAAGTTAGGAAAATTCAGTTTCAGGAGTTTTGCAACTTTTGAACTTTTGTAAATTCTAGAGATTATAATATCATCTTTTTTTTCATTATTCCATATACTCACAGTACACTGTTACGCTTGTCCTTGCTGTGGTTGCATCTTCGTTTGGATTGTTCTTGGCCTCGCACTCATATACTCCGGTGTGGTATCGATTGATGTTATCTATCTGCAGTACAGCACTTCCTGCGGATCCTCGGCTCATGGTAACAATACTACCATCTGTGATATTCACCCACGTGATGTTTGGTGTTGGTGGACCAATAGCTGTGCAGTTTATCTTTAGATTATCTCCCTCGATAATATAGTATAAGTTGGTTGGGCGACTTGGTAAGAATACAGGACGTACTGAAACGTAGAAGATGAAATATAGAAGTATTAATTTTTTTGTTTTTTGTTTACTCTAATATTTAAAACTGGTCCAGACTTATGGCAAAAAGACAGAACAACCTGAGAAATTAAATGCTTAGCTGTTCAATATATGCAAATGTTGGTTTAAAGACTATGAAAAAATACCTGTAACGACGAGTTGCACTTGATGTGCAATAGGGTTGCTTGCTTTAAGCTGCAGTCTACATTGATATATCCCGTTATCAGCAGTAGTCACATCAGTAATGGCCAGAGTAGCATTGGATTCTCTGCTTACTCGATCAGGGTTCAGTAATCTTGGTGGACATGTTGCCCTGTTGATGACAAAACTCCAGTTGTTGGTGTACTTGTCATCACTACCGATTTCCATTCCATTACCTCCCTTGTCAATGAATGACCATACTGGTGAGTTAGGTTGGAACTCTAGTCTTCTATCATCCACATGGTAGCCCCACACAAATCTGGCTGTTCCTCCACTAGATACGTACAACACACTGGGAGGGAACTGAGTGAAGCGCGCTGTTGTGTCTAGGAAACAGTGACTTCCATTTAAAATTGTTACTTGGTTATTAAAATGAACTTATGTTTGAATCATTCAAAAGAATTCGTTTTGTTTGAGCAAAATAAAGCTGATTATATTGTTTCCATATAATATGCTTTGAAGGCTGAATGTAACATCAGTCGACACCACGTTCGACGATTATGAGTGTAGACACTATGCAGCGTGACTGCCTTGAACTTGTTGAACAACAATGTTTTCAATTTTGTATCAGAAGTCGTTAGGGTTAACCCGGTTTCCAACTGGATTTATCTCACTAATCATCAAAACTTTGATTGATCACCTTCAAATATTGATCGCTGTAAATTTGTAGAAATTAGGAATCACTGAAGAATGTATAAAAAGAACATAAATAAGTAATATACAATTTAGTAATAGACTTACCTACGTGAGGAAGTAAATACAATGCACCGATGAAACCAAGAATGTAATAAGAAATTATCTGTCCAACACTCATCATGAGGGAGAATTTGACATCCAGAAAACTAACTCTTTGAAGATATGGTGGACTGTTTTATATGAAATCCGAACAGATGGTGTTCAGTATCAGCAAGTCTTGCTGCTGTAAAAGCAAAAATTAATTATGCACATGAACACGTTTGTCGTGGTTGACCTTTTGTACTTCATTCCACCGTTTGTCTGTTTTACTGGGTAACGCAAGGGCACTAGAAGAACTAAACTTGGATTTGATTTTTATAGTTGTTCCCCGATTAATTAAATCAAAATATTGTTATACTTGTTTACTTATTTTGTTCGTTGTGTTCCTTTGCTGCACTAAATTGTTGTTTAACTCCAAATGAATTAACGTATGTATGGAAGGATATAACTAGCTAAAAACTAGTGTGAGCTGCGTCGGTGTTTCTAATGAAACAGTAATGATGAAAAGGTAAATTATACACCGTGAAAAGATGAAAAAACTTACTGACGTTTCGGACGCTAGTCCTTCGTCGGAGTAAAAGAGTAAAAGAGTAAAAGAGTATGTATGGAAGACTCACTGCTAACTAGCCCGCAGATGTTTTTGTGGATACCAAAATGCTAGCGTCCACACGCAGCGTATTCGAATCGTTATCACTGTGCTCACGTATCCGGAAATTTCTTGATCCGTCCTGATGACTAGTGCCTAGTCCCTTTGACGGATAGTTTTTCTTACTGAGCATGCGCAAAATCGTGTTTACGTCAGCGTATTCAGAAATTTGAGGATACGACCGTCCACACGTATCCGTATTCGGAGCGCATTCGAAAATTTCCATTCCGGAGACCATTTTCGAAAATTCTCGGATACGGATACAAAAAATTCGGATACGTGTGGACGAGGCCTTAGTTTGCAGGGATCGATAGATAGAGTTTTGGTTTCCAATATTCAAGGGTTCATATGAGTGTTGCTCATGGTCATTACGTTTTGGAAAAAAAGTTTTATTTCACAATTGAAATTTCCCCCCATATATTGATTATTAAAACTGAATTAATTTTTATCCCCATTTAGTTATAATTTATATACTGTAACATTTTATCCTCTGATTACTGTTTGGCAATAAAGAAACGTGAATCTGCTCTAAAACGCTTGTTGACACCTTTTTGTTTAACATTAATGTTTTCTAGCGTGCCTTTATAAGATAATCTCGCTGCTGTTAGTTTGCAGAGATTGATAAGTAGGGTTTTGGTTTCTTATATTCAGGGGTTCATATGGTTGTTGCTCGTTATTATTATCAAGCCGCACATTGCGTTCCACGGATCTCGTTCGAAGTGGTTCGTACACTGGTCTTTGGACACCTTGTTCAGAAGGATTTGGGGCATTGAGATCCTCATAATGTTTGAGATGATTGGGCGGAATTTCTTCTTGAGGACTTGCAATCTCATTTAGCTGTTGTATGGTTTCATATTCTGGTCCTGTATTGCTAGGCGGATGTGGAAGCGATGTTGTGACAGCGGATATCACCTTCTTATCCATCTCAAGTTCGTTCTTAAAGAAAAAAGAAGTCTCATAATCAATGGCAACATGAATAAATATATAGATATTAATAAATATTAGATATTTATATAAATAGATAGTGTTAAGGAAATGGCATTCACTTACAGAGTAGATCTCCTCATCAGCTGCTTTTTTGGTTCTGAAAATAAAAAAAATAAAAAAAGAGGAACAATGTATCATTTTTATAAACTTAGATTATTATATATATGTGTGCATAAACATGTTTATAGTTTTCTTATCCAAGATGTTTTATTTATTATGTTCTACCTTTGGTTACCTTGCTTTCGCTTTAGACCTGAATGACAATATAAATGTAATGTTAATGAAGAAAGTACAATTATATATAGCATGTACGTGTTACGTCATAGCGGCCTTGTTGATTGACGATAACAAAGCATTCCTCATTAGCTTCTCTTGTTAGATCAACCAACATGGCGGCTTTTTCATTGTTATTCATATCTCAAGGAATTTTGAGTCACGTGGTTGCACACACTCTATCAAGTAAGAAGAAGGAGAAGCCCAGCAGAACGGATACCTTCATTTTTTTCTGTTTAGAATTAAGCCGTTTATTTTAATATTATGTTGTTAAAAAACAAAGTGACATTCGGTGAAGTTTATTGCATAAGTATGTGACACATAAAAACTTTGCAATATCAATAAAGTTGCATCGTTCTTGGATACGGACGGTTCCTGGTAAGTGCTGGGAATAATACAACAAAAACCAACCCCATTTCCCTATTCCCAGGAAATGGGAGAAGAACATTATTTGGCCATTTCTAAAATACCTACAGGTAACTCCTATTGCAATGACTAGTTTGACTCACACTTACATTTTGATCTGTCTTTTTTTCTCCACCACAGAAATTGCAGTAAATTCAAACCAAGAGAGAGAACGAGAATTGCGATAATGACTCCAAGAACAGTAGTGACTGGTAAGAGAAATATCAAAGTTTTAATAATAAACAACAAATGACTAAATAAGTTATATTGTAAGTTGAGTTATTCTTGTAGAGTTGCATTGTATTGTTATCATTCTTAGGACTTACTGTGCTTCGAGCCTCCCATTGGACAGCTATTAAGTGATTTACCTAAGAAGTTAAACACAGTTTAGAAATCATTCAAAAAAATTCTTTATGAGATCATCGAAAAGCAAATTTCTTTAACCCGACCATACCTCGCTCAGAATGAAATAAACTGTTCTATAAAATACTAATGTATTTGGTGGTGATGTACATACCACTGGCATATGCAGTCTTATCTGCTGTAATATTTACAGTCTTAACATTACGTTCATCCTTGATGCTTTCTCCATATTTATTCCACGCAGTAACTGTAAACTTGTACGTCTTTCCATATTTAACTTTCGTTCCCACAATGCATTCCACTAGAAGAGAATCTTTGACATCCTCTATATTATTCCAGTCAGATTGTTCGTTTTCTTCTTTCATGTAGATAGTGTAACGTGAAATCGTTGCCCCATTGTCATCAGGTTTTTTCCACGTTAAAAGAACTTTTCTTTTAGATTCGGCTTCTATGAGTAGGGAAGTCAACAGTTCTGGAATGTCTGGTCTACCTTAATTAAGAGCGATGTAAGATAATCAGCAGTTGTTTAATAAAATCATTCGCTCGGAAAAAATTACGCATTTAACTCCCATGTTACATCAATCTAGGTCTCCCTCGGTGAACCCGGCACTCGGTATCACAAGTGAGTAGACTATGTATGACTCCTTAAGTTAGATGTTTCGAATATTTCAATCTGTGAAATAAATGTACCCTTACTGGGCATCGTTAAAAACTTGAAGGTTTTCTGACTATAGTCCATAATTTTAAAATAAAGTTAATTTATAGTTAGCTAACTAATTATTTGTTTTACTTACCTGTTTTCTTGGTTGTGATCATCTTGGTTGATGACACTCCATAACCAATATCATTCTTAGCATATACTTTAACCCTATACTGACTGTCCTTCTTTAAGCCTGTTAGTACCGTGTGCGTGTCAATTGTCATTACAAAGATGTGTGAATCAGTTTCCAGTAAGTAACCAGTGACAGGACTTCCACCATCATCAGCAGGTTTGGTCCATCTCACATTTGCTGATGATGCTTCAATCTCGGTTATCGTTAATGTAACAGCACCTGGGGGAACTGAATGAGCAAACACAACTTCAACGCCACGCAGAAAAAGATAGGGCGGTAATTAAATCTTATTTTAAAATTCACAAAATTTCACAAAAAACGTGACAGGACAGCTTTCTTTTGAGATATTTCTTTGCATTTTATACTTTACCCCTAATATAACTGAGATAATATAACAAATGCATTCAAACACAGCGTACTTACACAACTGAGTCACATTGATAACATGTTCAACACTGCCAGCGATGTTTGCTGCTTTACATTTATACGATCCATAGTCTGCCCCATCTTTCGTTGTTATCACCACTTGACTACCTTTAGCAATAGATGTGACACTAGTTGTTATTTGCTGACCACTGGGCTTGTACCACGTGATATCTGGTGTGGGTATCCCATCACTGACAATACACTTGAGGGTCACCTGTCTGCCATTCCATGAAGTATTATCACTGATAGACAGCTCTTTTGAAATCGTCGGCTTGTCTGAAAAAATGCAAAAAGAATAAATTGAGAATTAAAAATACATATTTTAAAAGCAAAACATTTTTCTTTTCTTACAAGCTATCGATTCCTGAGGAATTTAATATAGAACTGACGTGAAGAATATTCGTTAATGAGACCGTTAATGGACAGAGTTAACCAAATCAAGCCGACAAATTAATGCATTGCTGTGCATTGGAGTACGAATTACAGAGTCATTTGATAGATGTGCTCAGTCCTGTTGCCGTAAACCTCATTTTTGGTTAGGTCTTTATGTGAACACTTCAATAGAGCAACGATATCCGTCATTCTTGGATGCTTTTTGACAAGAATGATGCAGTGTCTATTTCATAAGACTAAAAATAAATATATATAAAGTGAGGAAAATTCAGTTTCAGGAGTTTTGCAACTTTTGAACTTTTGTAAATTCTAGAGATTATGATATCATCTATCTTTTCATTATTCCATATACTCACAGTAGACTGTTACATTTGTCCTTGTTGTGACTGCATTCTCGTTTGGGTTGTTCTTGGCCTGACACTCATATACTCCAGCATGGTATCGTTTAATGTTATCTATCTGTAGTACAGCACTTCCTGATCCTTGGCTTATGGTAACAATACTACCATCTGTGATATTCACCCACGTGATGTTTGGTGTTGGCGAACCAATAGCTGCGCAGTTTATCTTTAAATTTTGTCCCTCGATAATTTGGTATGTGTTGATTGGGTGACTTGGTAAGAATGCAGGACGTACTGAAACATAGAAGATGAAGTATTGAATTTATAAAAGAAGTATGTTCCTTTTTATATTTCGTTCTTGTTTGTTCTACAAGAAAGTACAGGTATCTCAAATACGCTGGACTGTGCATGGAAACAAGACTGATGCTTTTTAATACTTGCTTATACATAACCTATATTTAATTAAATAAATTAAAAAAAAACAACATTTTTAACCTGATTTATTTTTAACAATGTCTGAACATTGATTTACAAAAAATGTTTTGCATTGCAAATTTTAATCACGTGAGCCGTTATTTTTTTGCAATCAACTTTGCTTGATTTGAAACGGTATGATGATCATAATTAAGCTGATTCGTAAAGGAATAAAAATAAAAGAAGAACACGTGACCTGCTGATAGTAACATTTCCCCTTTATTATTACTGTAGCAAATGCGATGGGTAAGAGTCATCCGAGATCCTTTCAGGGCGATATAATGCCTATTGAAAATGTGTCTTGAAAATAACATAACTTATTGGTTGCCGTGAAGAGAATTTTCCGGCCTTGACCATATTTCCAAATTAACATTAGAAAAGAAGAGCAATAAGCACACCTCGGATGACCTTGAATAACATGTCTGGCTAAATATATAGATATTAGAATGGTCCTCATTTACCCGTGAAACAAAGTGTACAAATGAAATCACTATATCAACCATCCTTGTTGAACAATATTGTGAGACAGTACTATGATTGTTCTGGATAGCAATTTTGTAAATAGTTAATCCATTAACATACTTGATAAGTCAATTTGTTTTTAATTCTGTCACTGATATTTGAATGCCGAGTAAAATTAGCGACCAATCAGTAGTAGACTGCGAGCGGTTCCACTTTTCCCTCCAGACTCAGTAAAGACAATTTTTTGATTGGGATTCCTGTGGAGAGCTCCGCGCGCGTCCACAGGAATCCCAACCAAAACACTCGTCTTTACTGACTCTGGAGGGAAAAGTGGGAACTAAATGTTTTCTCAATATATGCAAGAGGTTTAAAGACTGAAAAAATACCTGTCACGACGAGTTCCACTTGATGTCCTATAGGGTTTCCTGCTTTAAGCTGCAGCCTACATGTATATCCCGTTATCAGCAGTAGTCACGTTCTTAATGACCAGAGTAGCAGTGGGCTCTCTGCTTACTCGATCAGGGTTCAGTAATCGTGGTGGACATGCTTCTCTGTTGATTAAGAAACTCCAGTTGTTTACCCTGTTGTCAGCTCCGATTATACTCTCATCAAGTGTCGCCTGGTTGATGAAATACCATACTGGTGATTCAGTTTTAAATTCCCCCAATCTGTTGTCTACATGGTAGTCCCACACAAACCTGGCTGTTCCTCCACTAGATACGTACAACACGCTGGGAGAGAAATGAGTGAAGCGAGCTGTTGTGTCTAGAAAACAGTGAATTCCATTTAATATTGTCACTTGATTATAACAATCAACTTATGTCTCTCAGATTTAAATCATTCAAAAGATATTCGTTCTTTGTTATATTTGGGCTGATCATATCATCTCCATATGATATGTTGATATAATGTGCCGGGCTGAACTTATCATCAGTCGACTCAACTTTTGTCGTTTACAAATGTAGACATTGCAGTGTGTGACTACCTTGAACTTTTTGAACGACAATATTTTCAATGTCATGGTATCAGAAATCTTTAGGCCGAGTCATTGATAAACTGGATTTATCTCAATAATCATCAAAACTTTAAAGTGCCTACATCACCTAACTTAATATTTTCAGTATTGATTCTACATAAAGTGAGTATGTGAGTGGTAAAATATTTTCATATGATTTGAGTGATGCATCTTGAAGATATCAAGGTTTATACTTCCAATATCTAATGAGTGTGATGTAATTATAGGAATTTGAGTTTGCTTCTCATCGCTTTTGAATTGCAACACTGATTACTATGAGGAAAAGAAATGCTGGTAGTTTTCTATAAACCCTGAGTAAGACAACTATGTTATATACAGTATATTTTGCTGCCCTAGAAAAGTTTTGTATATTTAATCTTGCCTATAATGACATCATACTCATTAGGATATTGGAAGTATAAACGTTGATATCTTCAAGATGCATCACTCGAATCATATGAAATTCTTTTACCATTCACATTCTCACTTTATGTAGAATCAATACTGAAAATATTAAGTTAGGTGATGTAGGCACTTTGATTGACCACATTCAAACATTGATCGCTGTAAATTTGTAGAAATTAGGAATCACTGTAGAATACATAAAAACTACATAAATAAGCTTAAGTAAATCACAATTTAGCCGATAGACTTACCTACGTGAGGAAGTAAATACAATGCACCGATGAAACCAAGAATGTAATAAGAAATGATAGGTACCTGTCCAACACTCATCGCGAGGGAGAATTTAATGTTCAGAAAACTACCTCTTTGAAGATATGGTGGACTGTTTTATATGAAATCCGAACAGATGGTGTTCAGTATCAGCAAGTCTTGCTGCTGTAAAAGCAAGATTTAATTATGCACATGAACACGTTTGTCGTGGTTGACCTTTTGTACTTCATTCCAGTGTTTGTCTGTTTTACTGGGTAACGCAATGGCACTAGAAGACCTAAACTCGGATTGGATTTTAATATTTTTTTCCCGATTAATTGAATCAAAATATTGTTATACTTTTTGTTCATTTTTCCGTTGTGTTCCTTATAAACTGCAAAATCGTTGTTTTACTCCAAAATAAACGTATTCTAACAATTTAACGGCCGTTTCATACTTTGCTCTGTAAGTACCAACAACAACGCCTGACTCGTACCCAGTCGCTTCTCTTGTCTTATTGATCTCAGACTCGTACCCAATTGTGTCTCTTATCTTTTCGATATCACGCTGGGGTTGATGGGAAGGATTTAGTGAGTTCGCGGTGCATCAAGGGAAGGATGAAGATAAAATCAAAGTGTCGTCACTTATTCTCTCTCGTTTTCAAAAGCTATCGCGCGTGCATTAAAAAAGCATGAGTGACGACTGGGTAGAAGTGTGCAACAGCGCCACCGCAGGATGCTCGTTACTGCCAGTAGTATTCGCCTTTAGTACCATTGAGTACGGTGTCACCGTCGCGACAAGCAAAATCAAGACACAGACCACTGTCAATATATCAAATAAGATAATTCAAAGGGAAAGCATGCTTATCTTGATTAAGCATCCAACTCAATAAGTTTAAAGCAGATAAAATAGCAGAAAATATTAGATAATGAATTACTGCATGTATTTTTTTCATCTTTGGAGATTGCCTTTCATTTTCATGAAGATCATTAAATACGATCATTTTCGTTCGATGTCTTAAAAATATGATGGATATGTCACAATCAAGGAAAAATTTGCATTAATTGCGTTGCATTAATACTTATTACGCATTAAAAACAATGCTTTTATACAAGATGTAATAATATATTCGGTATTCTTACTTCTTACTTTAGTTTTATTCCTAAATCACACTGACTTTTTCGGTTAATCAAATAATATATACATTTTTATTATTCCAGATGGCTCTAAGTCTAACACTCTTGAACACTTTCGTTTATAAATGATAATACTATTTCACATTAACCTGGATATTCTTGGATTATATTATGTCATATGGCAGACTCCCTGTTATTAGTCTGCAGGGATTGATAGGTAGAGTCTTGGTTTCCAATATTCAGGGGTTCATATGGGTGTTGCCCGTTATTATTATCAAGCCGCACATTGCGTTCCACGGATCTTGTTCGAAGTGGCTCGTACACTTGTCTTTGGACACCTTGTTCAGAGGTATCTGGGAGATTGAGATCCTCATAATGCCTGAGATGATTGGGCGGACTTTCTTCTTGAGGACTTGCAATCTCCTTTAGTTGTTGTATGGTTTCATATTCTGGTCCTGTGTTGATAGGCGGCTGTGGAAATGATGTTGTAACAGCGGATATCACCTTGTTATTCATCTCAAGTTCGTTCTTAAAGAAAAAAGAAGTCTCTAAATCAATGACAACATGAATAAATATGTAGTGTTGAGGAAATGGCATTCACTTACAGAGTAGATCTCCTCATCAGCTACTTTTTTCGTTCTGAAAATAAGCAAAAAATAAAGAGGAACAATGTATCATTTTCGCAAACGTAGACAATACTTTGTGCATAAACATGTTTAATTTTTTTTCCCAAGATGTTTTATTTATTTTGTTTTACCTTTGGCTACCTTGCTTTCGTTTTAGACCTGAATGGTAATATATAAATATATTGTTAATGAAGAAAACATACAGCTCGTGCATGTTACCTCATAGTCGCTAATTTTGTTGATGACAACAAAGCATTCCTCATTAGCTTCTCTTGTTAGTTCAACCAACAAGATGGCGGCTGTTTCATTGTTATTCATATCTCAAGGGATTTTTGACATGGTTGCATACACTTTATCAAGTGAGTAGAAGAAGGAGAAGCCCAGACCGGATACCTTAATTTTTTTCTGTTTAGAATTAAGCCGTTTATTTTGATATTATGTTGTTAAAAAGATAAAGTGAAATTCGCTGAAGTTTATTGCATAAGCATGTGACACATAACAACTTTGCAATATCAATAAAGTTGCATCGTTCGTGGATCCGGACGGTTCCTGGTAAGTGCTGGGAATAATACAACAAAAACCAACCCAATTTCCCTATTCCCAGGAAATGGGAGTAAAAACATTATTAGGCCATTTCTCATTTAAAAAAATATCCTAGGGTACCTACAGGTAACTCATATTGCAATGACCAGTTTGACGCTCACTTACAATGTAATCTGTCTTTTTTTCTTGACCACAGAAATTGCAGTAAATTCAAACCAAGAGAGAGAACGAGAATTGCGATAATCACTCCAAGAACAGTAGTGACTGGTAAGAGAAAAGTCAAAGTTTTAATAATAAACAACAAATGACTAAATAAGTTATATTGTAAGTTGAGTTATTCTTGTAGAGTTGCATTGTATTGTTATCATTCTTAGGACTTACTGTACTTCGAGCCTCCCATTGGACAGCTATTAACTGATTTACCTAAGAAGTTAAACACAGTTTAGAAATCACTCAAAAAATGCTTTATGAGATCATCGAAAAGCAAATTTCTTTAAGCCGACCATACCTCGCACAGAAAGAAATATACTGAACTAAATAGTAAGGCCATGTACATACCACTGGCATATGCAGTGTTATCTGCTGTAGTATTTACAGTCTTAACATTACGTTCATCCTTGATGCTCTCTCCATATTTATTCCAGGCAGTAACTGTAAACTTGTACGTCTTTCCATATTTAACTTTCGTTCCCACAATGCATTCCAATAGTAGAGAATCTCTGACATCCTCTATATTATTCCAGGGAGATTGTTCATTTTCTTCTTTCATGTAGATAGTGTAACGTGAAATCGTTGCCCCATTGTCATCAGGTTTTTTCCACGTTAAAAGAACTTTTCTTTTAGATTCGGCTTCTATGAGTAGGGAAGTCAACAGTTCTGGAATGTCTGGTCTACCTTAATTAAGAGCGATGTAAAGTAATCAGCAGTTGTTTAATAAAACCATTCGCTGGGAAAAAATTACGCATTTAACTCCCTTGCCACATCAATCTAGGTCTCCCTAGGTGAACCCGGCACTCGGTATCACAGTGAGTAGACTATGTAAGGCCTTTTCCTTAAGTTAGATGTTTCGAAATTCTATTTCGATCTGTGAAATAAATGTACCATTACTGGGCATCGTTAAAAACTTGAAGGTTTTCTGACTATAGTCCATAATTTTAAAATAAAGTTAATTTATAGTTAGCTAACTAATGATAGGTTTTACGTACCTGTTTTCTTGGTTGTGATCATCTTGGTCGATGAAACTCCATAACCAATATCATTCTTAGCATATACTGTAACCCTATACTGACTGTCCTTCTTTAAGCCTGTTAGTACGGTGTGCGTGTCAATTGTCCTTACAAAGATGTGTGAATCAGTTTCCAGTAAGTAACCAGTGACAGCTCTTCCACCATCATCAGCAGGTTTGGTCCATCTTACATTTGCTGATGATGCTTCAATCTCGGTTATCGTTATAGTTACAGGACCTGAGGTAACTGGATGAGCAAACACTTTTTCAGTAACACCTTAATGCCGTATAGGAAAATATAATTACTTTCCTGAAGTTATTATACTTGAACCAGAAGTTGGATAATTTGCTGTTAACGGTATAATAGCTTTTCATGCATGATCTAATCTATACTCACACAGCTGAGTAACATTGATGACATGTTCATCGCTTCCCAGGATGTTCGTTGCTCGACACTTGTACTGTCCATAATCCCCTTTGTCCGCAGTTGTCTGTACTGTTACCTTACTACCCTCGCGTACAATGTTGACACCTGTAGTGATCTGCTGATTGGTTGGTTTGTACCATGATATCCGTGGCTCAGGTAAACCAGTTGCTGTACATCTTAGATGAATACTGTTACCACTCCATGACTTTAAACTAAAAGAAGACTTTGATAAATCTATCGCCGGTTTGTCTAAATTTGAAGAGAATCAAAGATAGAGATAAGTTTAAGTGATTTATACAGATCTTATTTAGTTCATCAGTCAAGGCTGTATAGCATTTGTACCTACACTGCACAGTAACTTGTATACTGGCCACTGCTTGTCTTCCTATCCCGTTACTAGCTGTACACGTGTATGTCCCTGCATGTGATCTGCTGACTGACGGGATGTTGTAGACATTCCCACTGTGGACAGACCCTGACGGTGTCTTCCATTTGATGGTTGGGGGTGGGTTTCCATCTGCATCACACTTGATACTCAGGGAGTCGCTTTCATTCATTGTTCTATTTAGGAACTTGTCGAAGATGATAGAAGCCTGGTCTGTCACGATTGCAGCATAAAACACGTTACAACCCGAATGGGAAGAAGATCAAAGACAAGAATCTGGATGTCATTTGCTAAAAGTGTGCAAGTAATATGCAAAACCAGAGGTAACAATGGCATCAAAGATTCTAAAAATAGCATCAAAGATTCTAGAAATAGCATCAAATATCTTAAAAATAGCATTATATAGATTCTTAAAATAGCATCAAAGAGTATGTATCGAGCGATGATATATACACAGAGGACGTCCAATGAACTGAAATCCCGCAGCATAGGTATACTTACATTTTACTATGACAGTTGCAGTTGCACTGTCAGTGTGTTCCCTGCTGTCATAGGTGTTCTTTGCTGTACATATGTACTTGCCAGCATCTGTTTTGATAGCATCAGGTATTCTAAGTGTTCCCCCAGCTACTGTGTGGCCAGCTTTGGTGACACCATCAGCCTTTGTCCATGATATGGATGGTGCTGGATAACCATCTGCTGTACAGCTGAGTACGATGACGTGACCTTGTACAACTGTGATACTTGGAGGAGTAATACTGCTTTGAGGAGGATCTATTTTTGATGTGCGCATACCAATAAAACAATAACAACAATAAACAAACCAAGAGCGGTGAAATAATAACCTTGCTCATACTTACAGTATACTACTACCATAGTCTGTGCAGTGACTGGATCTTCATTAGGGTTGTTCCTGGCCTGACACTCGTACGTCCCATTCTGACCTCTTCTAATGTTTGGTATCCTCAGTGTAGCACTTCCTATTCCTGTACTCTTTGTTACGTCACCTACTATCTGAACCCATTTGACGTTGGGTGTTGGTTGTCCAACAGCAGTGCAAGGCACACTCAAATCTTGACCCTCTGCTATGTTCTGTGTCAGTGGTGGCTGTGGCATGAACTTGGGGGATACTTTTGAAGAAAATGTCATAGAAAACATGGTGTTTGTGTAAGCAAGTTGAATAGATAATAGTCTGAACTAACAGGTGACCTAAGCTCACTTAAGACAACCAGTTCTTCAAAATGAATATCAAAATAAAAAAGAGACCCTTCATATACGTAAATAGGCAGATCATTTTTTGCTCATAAACTTGAGGTTTTAAGAACGAAAACGATTCATGATTATGATAAAAGCAAACTTACGTAATTCTACCCTCAAATTTTTTTTTTTTGAATTAAATGATTATTATTTAAGAGGAATTTGAAAATCTAGGATGGACCATTTTTGCTATTGTCGTAACCTGAGATTTCCTAGTGTAGTGAATCACCATGATACGTCAAAATGAACAAAAAATGAATACAATTATCCTGAAAAATGCTCTGTTAATGCGAGGTTGAATAACTCCATTTTCACAAGCTAGGGAAACGTAACATTATGAATCCTATTCAAGATGTTAATTTCTAGAAAAGAGACAGAATCTTCCATCCTTTCCCTTGTAAAGCTGCCCAACCACTCTCCTTTCCATCCGGCTTTAAGAATAATATAACACGCCGGTGAACTGCATATAAAAACTTGAGTAGAAGGTGCTTACCTGCCACAGTCAGACTCATTTCATACCTCTTGTTAACACTTCCTTCTAGGATTACAACAGCATATTCCCCGTCATCACTGATACTAAGGTTTGTTATTTTGAACCAAGCACGACCAGCAGGCACGTGTCCCACGTAATGAACTCTTCCTTTATAACTCGATGCAGCTGGGGTATCCAAGTCAGAGCTATAGACAACAAGATTACCCCATGGTCTGACGTATATGAACTGTGGTTTTACTCCTTGGTTATCTGCGGGATCCATCAATCCCCATCTCACTTCCTTTATGCTCCCACTTGTTCTGTTCCACATGAAGACGACATCTTTACCAACATTTCGTATGATGCCATGTGCTATAACAAAAACCAGGTACGTTAATGATTCAAAGTAATGCAAAATATTCATTTCTTCCACGGAAGGTCCGTGGAATTTTAAAGTGTTTGATATTTTGTTGAAGTTATGCATTCTTTACTGTACCTCATGGGTATTGATGGTTTTCAAGACGGCCATGCTGGAGGAACTTAACAAAAGAATTGTCAATAAATTATTTTGCTATGTCCTCCAACATGGACGCCGTGTCTTTTATTATTTCATTTTCTTGCGAATGGTTGAAAACTAACAATTTGTGGATATTTAGACATATTTAGGCAAATGAGTCTGTACTGATCAAGGAACACAGCACTGAGAAATTTGGAAGTCAAAAATGGTCTATTGCGCACTATGTGCACACTTTTTTGAATCAGTCAGATGTATAAATGTATAGGTAAAGAATAACGTGATCTCTTTCTTGGGCTAATAGATCCCTTCTTTCCCGTCCGAAGTAAGCCAATACCACTAAAACACAGAGGTAAGGCAAATGCTCATTATTGGCGTTTAGAAAACTTGTTTTTGTTCAAGGTGTCTCGAACCGAATCCATCGCGAACTTTGCGACTTTTTGAATTCTTGGTTTGCAATAGACGTCATAGCCGCCATGTTGGAAGAATTTGACAAAAGGTCTAAAATTTTCAATGAATTCTTTTGTTATATCTTCCAACATGGCGGACATCCCTTTTGTTATTGTGTTCTCTTGGGATTGATTGCAAACCAAGAATTTGCCTTAGTTCTCTTTCTTCCATGTTGATCGTTATGGCTTTTTTTTACTTATAACAAGCTTGACGTGAATTATGATGATGTAGCAAACATTTGAGTGCGCTTGCTAGTTAATCAGCTAAATGTATCTACTTTTTTCGTGTCCATATGGAAGTCTACTGGTGATCATCGTGGTCTATCAAACAGATCTTCTATCTATCTTTATCATTACTTATACCGTGTTGGTCAAGTGGTACCGATGTTAGACCACAAAACACCAGCTAACTCTAACCGACAATACATTGATCACACTGATTGAGGTTAACATAGCTCGATATATATTAGTCAACCAAATGGTTCTAATGTACATCATGACCGCAAGTGTATGCCAGTTGACTCACAAACTGAACCATTGCATGATTCCATGAGATTCAAACCAAAATATCCTTCACACCCGGACTCAAATTACAAGTTAAATAGAACGTGAATATAACATATCCTTTGTTAAACAATAACACTTCAGATTTGCAAGTAAATTCATTATATAGTAATAAAAGCTAAAATAATGTTTCTAATAATTTCAAGCGTTTATAAAACTGACTAAAGGCTAAGGTAATAGAATCTTAATGTTTAAATTGAGCATTATAATTAGAAGGTATGTTGTGCTTTAAAGGAAATCCATCAGTTGGGTAAAAGAATAAACACATTGACTAACCTTCAGGCGGAAGTAAAATCAGTAGACTGAAAAGAAAGGAAATAAGAATGTACATGATTGGTAATTGAAAAGCTTCCATCTTGTAAGCTCGTTGTAAGCTCTCTGGAAAACTAAGAAATGCCCCGTAAAAAAGCGAGCGATAATGTTTACGTTCTGAGAGAGAAGTTATATATGCTAATCATTACTTGGCTGTAGATGACCTTTAATGTTTGATCACTTTATGTAGATTATATCTGGTAACGCAAACATGAGAGTTAACACAGGTAAACCAAAATATATTTATTATCGAAGCTTTTCCTCAGCTTTTACTTTTGTTCTTGACTAGATTTTATTGGTTTTCTTTCTTATTTGGTTCTTTTTTTTTCTTTCCCTTCTTTTTTTGTTCTTTCTTTTTCTTTTCTTTCTTTCACTTTTTTTTTCTTAGGTAAAAACTAGGTAAACTTGAAAAGTGAAATCTTCCTTTACAGCAATAGTTATTTCACTTCTTTATCGATAAAGGAGCACTAATGCTGAAGACTGCCTCTAAAACATAAGAAAAAGCTGTTAATGATTGTTTGAAAAATATCTGATCTTCAGAAAAACAAAAAAGTAATCTCCTGAAGTTTTCTTAGTTAACTGAGGTCACAGACAAACAACGATACAGCAGCCATCGACGCGGTTATCTGAGCCACGTAAAGTTATATCTATGGGAAGGGAGGGAAGGGGAAGAAGTGATGGCTGCCTGTTATAAAAATGCAAACCTAGTTCACATCCATACATTGTTGTTGTATTTTTTGTTTTATATACTTTCACTTTGTTTATTAAGCACTACAAATAATGCATTTATTCAAGACATAATAATATATTTATATATTTAGCGAAAGCTAGTAATTTTATTTTTTATGAGGTATTCTTACTTCTTACGTTAGTTTTTTCCCAATCCACAATGACTATTACGGTTAATCAAACAGTATACATTTTTCACTATTCCAGATGACTCAAGGCTAACACTCTTGAACACTTTCGTTTATAAATGATAATACCATTTCACGTTAACCTGAATATTCTTGAACTTATATTATTGTCATATGGCAGACTCCCTGCTATTAGTCTGCAGGGATTGATAGGTAGAGTCTTGGTTTCCAATATTCAGGGGTTCATATTGATGTTGTTCATTATCATTACGCGGCAGATTGGGTTTCGATGATCTTGTACCAAGGGGCTCGTACACGGGTTCTTGCGCACCTTGAATACACGTGTTTGGCATCAGATTAAGTCCTTGATAATTACTGATATCATTAGAACAGCCTGCCTCGTTAGGATTTGATTGATGGATGGTTTCATATTCTGGTACTGTTTGGACAGGCTGTGGAAGACGCGATGCCGTAACTGCTGTTGTAACCTTTTCTTCCAATTCCAAGTCGTTCTGAAAACAAATTGAAATGAAAGATCAAATACACAACTCTTTAAAAAAGATGTGGAATTTGTTGTAATGTTTAACACAAGGATGACTTACATGATAACTTTCCCCAGCAACAGCTTTCTTCTGTGTTTGTCTTCATTAATCAGCGAGAGAAAATGAGAATAATACAGTTTTACACTCACAAAATAATCCGCAAACTATTCCCCAAACAAAAGCAACAGCAACAATAAAGATGAGCAAGTAAATAAGACAAACAACTTAGTGTTGCACATCAATTTATTCACTATTTCTTATAGTACCTGTTATTATGCGTTTGGCTTTCTTTTTTACCTATTTTAATAACAAGAGATAAAAACAGATATTAGGCGCGATCATGAGCAGCACTACCTTGGTCTGGGTTCAAGATCAATTTATAAGCGATAATACTTTATCAAACGTACTGCTTAGTTGGACCCTTCTCCTTAGATATACAATAAGTAGCAGGTTGAAAACAAGAGATAGAACAAGAATGCCAATAATAACTCCCATGGCTGTCGAAACTGTGAAGAAATTGAGAAAAGTTAGAAATGGCTAAGAATAAAAGCGCTTTTTTTAATCTATTTTTAAATTATATCGTTTTTCCACGTAGAAAATGTTTTTTCTGTTACTTACAATACTTTGATCCTTCTTCAGTACAATAACTCATTGCTATTACAAGAGACAACAGAAAACATTTGTAAAGTTATTGTAAAATGGCTACAGCAGAAACAAAGTGTCCTTCAATCTTGCGTTTTAGTCTTTTCAAAATAATGTCCCACGCATGAAGTAAAAGCGGAATCGTAAAAATAGTAAATAGCATATTATGAACATTTTAGATTAGATTTGTTATTTTATTAATATTTCTTATACGAACCACACGAAGAAGTTGCTTCGTCTCCTGTAGTATTTACAGTCTTAGCACTTCCTTCGTCCTTCACACTTTCTCCATATTTGTTCCATGCAGTAACCATAAACATGTATGTTTTTCCATAAACAATGTTATCTGTTACTCTATAGCCATCTTGATGTGGATCGTTGACGTCTTCATATTTTATCCAATCAGATTTATGTGTCACTTCCCTGATATAGATGGTATAGCGCGTTATGTTACCACCATTGACATCTGGTTTTGTCCACCTCAAGACGACTGAAAGCTTAGAGTCTTTGCCATTGAGAAAAGTTGATATCAGGTGAGGGATTGAAGGTTTGCCTACGAGAAAATAACAATATGGAAAATTGAATTCCAATTTAAGGGTAACATTTAAAGCACTCGGACTACATTACCTATCACTTGGTATGTTGAATGGCTGGAAATTTCAAAATGTTGCACGCAATGTTGCATCTATGTTCACACTATGAAATTTATTGCGAACAATGTTGCAAGAGTAGAGCGCGCTTCAACTTCAGTTTTGTTGCATACAATGTTGCGTGTAACAAGTGTCAGGGGTAGGCACACGCTCCAACATTCCTGTTGCGTGAAATGTTGCGTGAAAGGTTGCACCGTGTCCGTACCTTTATCATGTATTGGCTAACTAATGGCAGCATCACTTGGATATATTTACCGATTCTCTTTGTCTTGATAACTTTTGAAGACACCACTCCATATCCAACAATATTCCTGGCACAGACCTTGACAGTGTAGAGTGTGTTTGCCTTCAGTCTTGTTATAACAGAATGGGTATTCACTGTGATCACTGGGGGCTTGGTACTGACTTCCAGTAAGTAACCAGTGTCAACGAGTCCACCAACATCAGCAAGTGTTTTCCATCTAACAGTTATAGATGATGCTTCAAGCTCGGTTATTTCTATAACAAGAGGACTTGGAGGAACTAGATAAAAAGATGATATGATTGCTAATGAACTCAAAAGCCCGGACTAAGCAAGACTGAAGACATTTACTGTTGCAATAGTAAATATATTTTACGAGCTTAACTTACACAGTTGAGTAACATTAATGACGTGCTCTTCCATTCCCAGGATGTTTGTTGCTCGACACTTGTACTGTCCATAGTCCCCTCGGTCAGCTGTTGTCAGTACTGTTACCTCACTACCCCCGGGCACAATGTTGACACCTGTAGTGATCTGTTGATTTGTTGGTTTGTACCATGTTATTCTTGGTGCAGGTAAACCAGTTGCAAAACATCTCAGACGAATACTGTTGCCATTCCATGACTTTAAAGTCATAGAAGACTCTGATGTCTCGATTCCAGGTAAATCTAATAGTTCAGAAGGGAAGGAGGAATTTTAAACTTATGGGCATTTATACTTCATTAAATAAGGAATTCTATACTTACAGTATACCACTACCATAGTCAGTGCAGAGACTGGTTTCTCATTAGGGTTGTTCCTGGCCTGACACTCATACGTCCCATTCTGACCTATTTTTATGTTTGGTATCCTCAGCGTAGCACTTCCTGTTCCTGTACTCTTGACCACGTGACCTGCTATCTGTACCCACGTGACGTTAGGTGTTGGTGGACCAATAGCAGTACAAAGCACACTCAGTTCTTGTCCTTCTGCTATACTTTTTGTTGATGGTGGTTGTGGATTGAACTGAGGAGAAACTGCAAAATACGAAAGTGTTATTGTTTCCATCCACTCATCATTTTGCTTGTTTGTCCTTTCAAACAACTTATGAAAACAATACGTATCTAACAACAAACACTTATTTAGATATTGAACTTACCAGCAACCGTCAAATGTATCGAGTATTGAAGAGACTCACTCTGACCTTGTTCTCGTATTGCTGCAAAATAATGGTTCGTATCTTGGAGGGTCAGATTCGTTATCATGAACCAACCATGTCCTGCACTTAAATCACCAACCCAGCTCACTCGTCCTTTATACCTTACAGCAGTGGTGTCTAGATCATTACTAAGAACTGGGCCACTTGTCCTAGTGCTTATGAATATAAACTGTGGTGTTATAGTCTTACTGTCAGGACCAAGCAAACCCCATTTTGCTGATAAGATTCTGTTACCATTTGTTGTGTTCCACA
The DNA here is from genome assembly GCA_011057435.1 of Actinia equina. Taxonomy (NCBI): domain Eukaryota; kingdom Metazoa; phylum Cnidaria; class Anthozoa; order Actiniaria; family Actiniidae; genus Actinia; species Actinia equina. Next base: position 85,144 of record WHPX01001167.1, on the reverse strand, counting down.
TAAAGACCACATCTTGTCTGATATTTTGTACCAAATTAGTTGGTGCTTTTATATCACACATCACTAGAAAAAAATGGCGTACAGTTAACTAAGTTGTTTTTTAGGGACCGATAGTTTATTACGTACGTCTTCAGAGGTAAAAATAAAAATATTCTATTGTGTATTCCTCAAGATTTTAGTCATAAAAAATAATATATTTATGTAGGGCCGTGATTAAAGAAATCATCTAATAGATACTATTATACATATAGAAAAAATATCATTAATGATAGTTGATACTAGAATTGATTCATAGTATGATGCAACTCGTTCAGCATAAATTGGTAACCTTACTAAGCTTGCTCGTTTGTCAGTCAATGGTTTTATGGTTTATGTTTCATTGTGTTGTCAAATTGAAATCGATAAGGTGCACAAAAATCTAAGATTTTTTTTTCTGGACATCAAATTTGCTATTCGATTTTATATTCAGGTTTGGTTTTAAGGAAATAATTATTCAATCGTAGAATAACAAGATTTATCCTACCTTCGTGAGGAAGTAAATGCAAAACAATTGAAAACCAGAGAGTGTGAATGTACACGGTTCGCAGCTGTAAAGCTATCATGATTATCTTGTAAGTCTGTGCTGAAATATCTCGTTTGACAAATTTCCTGAAGAGAAAGTTAAAACCGAGCGACGGTGTTTGTCATCATTAAATCAATACATGCCTGTGGTTGACCTTTTATTCTTGATCACTTTATGTATATTTCATTAATGGTAACGCATTTCGTTACTGGTAACGCAGTCCAGAGGCATGTAGACCACAGGTAGACCATGAGATTTATTTTTAACATGTTTCCCCTACTCTTTATTGGATCATTTCTAGATCTTGATAAGCAGTATTTTATTTAGGTGTTATTTTTGAGGTTGTTTTCCTTTCTTTTCTTTAGTTTTTTAAAAATATAAATTCTTCTTCTATTTTAGGCAAGAACGAAGATTACGGTAACACTTCCGCATACGAAAGGTGACATCTTCCTTACTCTAGCTATTTCATTTCTTCTAATACTATAAGCGAAGTAACACTGTCACTGAAGCCGCAATGAAGCTGATAAGATGGGGAATACAAACCGGCCGACGTTCGTATAGACCATATAAAACGAGCACCATGAACAATTATTAATTTCAAAAATATATTTTCATTACAGGAAAGACCATGTCTAAATTAGTAATTTTGGAAAGTTCTGTTGTCATATATTAAATCCCTGAAGGTTGCGTCCACAGCGTATCAACTGTGCTAATTTGATTAGTTTGGCTACACGTTTTCAAAGTTTTCAGCGCTTTTCAAATTATAGAACTCGTGGACCGACGCGTTCCGAAAACGCTCGACATCTTGGTCAACACTTCGATTTCTAAAACCACTTCTTTTCGCTACTAGTTGCCTATCACTAATAAACCACTTTTAGCTCAGCCAATTAGAGCGCAGGATATGTAATAGACCATCAACAACTCGTTAAAATGAAGCATTGTGCTTGGAGAATGTTCAATATAATGCCGATTCTGTATCCTCGTTATTAGCTTCATTTTTCAAACCATCTCTTGATTGCTTATCTTTGAAGATAGGTTCCCAATTGGTAAGTCAATATTGTAGGAGGTCTCAGTATTTGATGTGACTATAAAACATCGACGAGTTATTTTTTGTACTATTTGCCGACATCCTAGGTATTATTCTTTCTTTCTGCATCATTTGTTTTATTATAATAAAACAAATTTTATTATGAAGATAATTTGTCCCGTAATAAAAACCATGCAGTGAAATGGAATCGAAATGCATTTTTTTTTACTATTTAAGTAATTAAATTACTGTTTCACGGATTAATTGTTTACAATCTATACTCTCCCACTTAGGAATATTGTACACAACTCACCACCACCACCCCCTGGGGCTAGTTTTGTTCTTGCAAGATCCTTTGACAAATTTTTCTAAGACCGACAGTTTTAGGCTTTGAATCTCTTTTACTTAAAAAAAAGAAAGATAACTACAGATAATCCAATACAATATCAAGTTTAGTGAAATTTACCTCGGATGTCTTTAATTGAAATCGAAAAACTGGAGATTTTGGACAAATCAAGACTAAAAAACAGACTTGGAAACTGGTTAAGGTGAGCAAATAATAAGCTTACTTAAGTACCATACGAAGATATAACTAGCTAATAACTAGTGTGAGCTTGTAATGTTTGTACGCCACTGTGCAGTGCGTCCAAAAAGGCTCCCACACGGTCAAGAATGCATACCAAAGGCGAAAGAGGAACAATTGTCGATAACATTTCGTGGGTCGTCGGTGATCGACTGACCTTGATGAAGCTCTACTAAGTATTCATTACCTTTCATCTAAACTTTGTTGCAAATTTAGTCTCTGACAAAGTCATCCTCATTAACATTCTTAATGAATGACACATGTTTCATCATATAATGATACGGGAGAATTGAAGGGGCCGGTGGAGGAAGTAAAAGCTCGATTACGTCTCATTATTACAACGTATTTAATGCTTCAATACTGCAATACAAAGTATGTCTATATAATGGACTGGTCATTCCTGTTGTTTTCTAGCTGATGCATGTTATTATAGGTCTTCAGGTTTTGATAATTTGTAGGATTTTGCCTGACACCAAGTGGCTGGTACGTAGTATCTGGTACTTTCTTGGCCTGTTGAGCAAGAGGTTGTTTAAACTGTGGACGGTGAAGAGATTCGTAAGTTGGACCTTGACCTCGTTGTGATGAACCTGCTGTATCAGAATGTGATAGTCCTTGATAATGACTCGGTGTTTCTGTGGAGGGGCTGCTGTAGCCATCTACTCTGGACATTTCGATTGGATGATTATCACGATACATTCTTATGGGCTCGTATTCTGCAGGTAGGGATGACTGTTGAAGATTTTTTGACACCGCAATGTGTGAGTCTTTGTTTTCTTCCATTTCTAGGGTGTTCTGTGGAAAAAAAACATTTTTGCGAGTTCATTGAGATAATAGATTAGCATTTAACTGAAAAAACTATTAAGGCCCGACCTGTTACACTGTGCAATTAAGCAACTTGTCTTGCATGCTTGGAAATGGAATGTTATAAGTTATCGAAGTGAGGTGTTACACTGCTACGCGATCTCAGCAACTTGCAACATTTTTGGCTCCTTAGAAAGAAATGAGAAATCTGCGCATGTGCTCTTGAAAATAATGCTTTAGAAATTGCGAGAAAACGTTTTTGGAGGGGCGACATACTGTGCAAAAGCGTTGAGAGTTGCTGCAATTTGGTGCGAAGGTAGAACTGAGCACATACAGTTTGGAGACAACCCTTTTGAATAAATGTGCAATTCTGAAGCAACTTTCGTTACAAGACAAGGCAGGCGCCAGAAAATTACAAAATGCAACAGGGCCTTTCACATCGATTATTGTTAAATGATGACAAAGCACCAAAATTCAGTTTGTTTCGGGGACTAGAAGTACGCTTTTTAGTTTTAGAATCGATTCAATGGATTTTTTTTATAATTAGCATTGATGGTTGAAAATTAATGTAAACTATGACGATTAACAACTAAACACTTACGTCATAAACAGGATCTTCAACTGCTTTGTTTCTGGTGCCTCTTGAAATTCAAAAATTAATGAAGAAAAATGAAAGGATCAATTATTCGTTTACACCTGACGTCATAGCCGCCATCTTGGTTGAGTTTAACCAAATAATTGTCAATTATTTTTGTATCATCCAACAAGATTGAAAACCAGCAATAGAACATTTTGTAATGGACAAAATTCACTTGGGCGAAATGCTTTGCTAACTTAATGTCACTTCTCATTCCCTTGAGAGCTGATAAGATTATTTGTCTGAGCTGTATTCATACTCATTTGTTATGTGCAACCTTTAAACAAAGAAATGATTTTCTAGGGAATGACACGTGGTCTGTGATGGTAAAACATTATATTCATCATTTTCCATACATTGCATGGGTCACTGGTCAAAGACAAAGCGCTCAAGCGAGGCGCCAAGGTACTTTCAAAGGATTATTCGGATTTGAACCTTTGCAAACTCGACTGAATGAATGCTTTGTGTTTGACCAGTGAACCTATGTATGGAAAATGGTGAATTATTGGCATATTACTGACATATATAACAGTGTAGTTAAATTAAACTAATCACCTTTTTGTATCGGTATTTCCTGTTTGCTCTTTTCAGGAGTCATTATATGCAAAAGAAACGAAAAAAAATGTGTTAGAATTTCTGTCTAAGTTATTGTTAAATGACAAGATCTAACTGCATTTTTATGTTTAATAATTTCATTTGATAGAGCAACTAACAAATATTGCTATTGATATTGAGATTGCTATACTTAATTGAGTAAGGATAATATATAATCATAAAAAAAGAAAAAGATCTAGAATATTTCAAATACGTACCTTTCCTTTTAATATTCCTCCAAATGTAAAGAAGCAAGAGGACGATAACTATCAAAGACACCGCTAGGAAAGCTGCACAGACAGCTAATGCAGTGGAACCTTGAGTAAAAAAGAAAAATTCCTTGCATGAATGAATAATCTATTAGCATACAAAAACGTATAGAACGCTGTCAACCGGCAAAGAAAAAAATAGGGTAAAACAAACAATACATCAGAAATTGTCAATTCTTTTTTGTCTTGAGTGTAAAAAAATCGTTCTTTTATGAATTTGTTCAGAAAAATTTTACTTACTGCATTTTTCTTGCTCGTCTGATTTATTCCTCGATTGCCCGCCTGTTAATTAATTTAAAATACTATATCATAAATAAGCACACGGATTTTTTAAAATGTTCTTGAAGTACTTCTTTAATTCATACATTTAAAATAATTATAGCTTATGGGGCTGTGTAGTAAAAAAGACGATTTGTTAACTCATTTTGTTATAATTGATAACTAGTGATATGATGTTAATGAATACAATTATATCAAATTGTCACAAAGCATTACGTACTCCACTTTGTATTTACCAATGTTTCGTGTAACTCATTAGCAATTAGTTCTAGTGCCTGATCGGGCTATTGACCATAGGGGGACCATAGTCCATAAGGGCAACATGGCTAGCTGTTTTAGTGAGATCCAACTAGTCAGTCAAATAAATAGATGCAAACAAGATTTCAATTGAATTTAAATTTAACAAATAGACATCACTTTTTATGAGTCAGTCCTCTTATTGACGATAAATTGCGTCATCACATTGTCAAAGTAGTGTGGATTCACGAGGTGTAGCCGAGTGGATCCGCATACTACTTTGACAATGTGATGACGCAATTTATCGTCAATAAGAGGACAGACACATTAAAACTGATGTCTATTTGTTTTTTACAATCACAAAAACGATAAAAACTTCTCATCTTTAGCGATCAAAACAACCAGTAGAAAGAGCGCGCGCTCATTGACGTCAGCTTTATCTGCCTGTCCTCTTATTGATGATAAAAATAACCAATCAGCGCTAGAGAAATTTGCAAGATATTGTAAAATAAATGTGGTTTTGATTTTCAAAATTTCTGAGTTCAATGTACGTGTTCTCGTTATTTCAATTAATCATATGTAAAATAAAGCAAATTCTATCCCATGTCAATACCTCACTTACCAAGGCCTGTAGTAGTTGCCTGGGTTGCTGTGGTAACCAGTGTCGGCAAAATATACGCTTCCTGACCCTTGTCATCTCCTATTTCACTTTCTCCGAACTCGTTGGTTGCCGTGACAATAAACCAGTATGTCAGACCGGGCTCCAGATCCTTCACGTGTATAACGTACGTCAAGTTGGCCAAGTCACGGACGACATGAATACGCACGTGTCCAAGTTTTTTCAACACCCTGTTTCTGGTAGATGGTATAACTCTTGATTTCACCGCCATTTTCATCTGGTTTTGTCCAGGACAATGTTATAGTAGCTTTACTCTTGATAAGACGAAGACTGGGCAAAGGTGGTGGACCTAAATGATGAAAGCACAAAATACATCTTTTTCTATGTAAGGATTATATAATAAACGCAAGTGTTCTGTCGGATACAGAGTCCCGAGCAAAAGTAGACCCCTTGCATATGACAAGAATCTCGATATGGGGGACAATAACAAAAGAATTCCAATCTTCTGAAAATTAAAACCTATTGTTTTCTCCCTTAGATTGAGCTGCATTCCAAAGTGCTGGAAGAGGTCTATACATAGAAAGCCATAAGGGCGGAGCCCGAGAAGCCGCGAGTTAATCTATATCTCAGGACACGAGCGTTTATTAGCTTAGAATATGATCACACCCACGAGACTGATTATGAATGCATTTGTTTGTCACTTTGATTGTTCCCTTCTTAAGAGATACGAATCTTTGAATGGCAGTAATATTACGGAATAACGGAAATTATAATAATATTTACATATTCAGTTGTCAAACGTGACTGAAGAGACGTGCCTAAGGTTCCCTCGAGTAGTTCAGTATGATTTCATGACTGAATCGTAAGTACACTATTCAATAATATACAGAGTCTGATACATTTTTAACATATATATTTATTTCGAATTATAGTTTGAGTATAGATGTAAGAGCGAAGATGAAAGACAAACAGTCCAAGAATGAAGTAAGTGAGTATGTCCATATGACTTCTTATGAATGCAATGTGAACATTGCCGGTAAGAAACCTTAGCTTAATGGATACTTCAAAGAATGCGAATTTCCGTTTGAATGCAACTAAGGCAAATCGTGGTCCAGAATCAACTCAAAGAAATCACAGAAATGCCTTCAAAAGTTTACATTTCGACCCTTACGTATAAACGAGACAATGCAATGGACCCTTCTCAAAAGTATGGGTCGTATCCTTTTCTCGGTGGAATTTGTGGCATTTCTGCTATAAACTTGAGTTAATTATGTTAATTTATATATTGTATATGTGACATGCGAGCAGACTTTGGCGACGGCCATCTTGGATGAAACATGTGCTTTTGCAAAAAGGAGACTTATCTTGCTTGATTTCCTACTTAATACACTATAATTTCTTTTGCATTTCATGCTAGCTTATCATTCAAGACCCTTTTTAGAATCGAAGGGTCAATTCATTCCTTGTATGAGTTATCTGAAAACGTGTGAAAGCATCCATGCGCGTTGAATTTTCTAAATATTGGGCCAAATATCGTAAAAAAATGAAATCGCTAACCACGAAAAGTATATGTTTTTTTTTCTGTTGAATTACAAAGTACAAAACCCAAGCAAATAAGCGGACACGGTCACGCCAAGGTCACGACACTGTCAGACCAATCACATTGCGCGAGAAAAAATCCCCCAATCAAAATTCTAGAAAACGTCGAGGTCACGCCAAGGCACGTATACGGCACCAACTTTTTCACAAACTGCTCTAGTACACAATAGTACCAATGAAACAATTGAAAAACAAAAGGATAGATTTTTTTAGTGCTATTTAGTTTTTGTGCTATTTAAAGAATATACTGTGTACACTCTATTATGAAAGCAATGTATGACGTACTACAGCATCATATAGATGTCAGTCAGTTCTAATGTTCAGTGCGTGAACTAGACGCAAGAACTGTCTAAGAAACAAGGTCGAAGTGTATATACCACTTATTAACCGAGAGTGAGGTCATTACACCGAGGTCCGTACAAAAAGACCGAGGTTTAAGATTTCCCTGAAATGACCGAACGGACGAGGTTAATAAGTTATTTATTATATGGCCTTTTTTAGTGCTGCAAGTGTAGTAAAATTCGCTTTCGCTGTGGCTCTCTTCGTCGCTCATTGTACACTGAAAAGTATTTCTAAGCTATACAATATTTTTTTTCAGTTATTGAAAAGATAAATGCATTTTGTTTATGTTTTCGGTTGATTTAATGTTTGGTTTCGTAGATTTTGATCGCAACTGAAAAGAGCTGTGAATGAAGCCGAGAACAATTTCCGTAATGACCGGTCATTACAAGAAAATCTTGCCCACTAAGCAGCCAATCAGAGCGCGCGAAACATTGACGCCATATAATAAGAGTTATATAATGCCTCCAAACCATTGTAATCTTGGTCAAGAAATTATGTAACCTAATTGTATTTATCCTTACCTCTTTTCTTTGTGGTAAAGCTGATGATAGATGCATTTCCATAACCAACCACATTCCTTGCGTAGACTCTGACTTCATACCTTGTATTCTTAGTCAGACCAGTCAACTCGTGCTCAGTATTTGATGTGTTGTGTTCGTGTGGTGGGTTTGTGTTGATTTGTACATTGTAATCAGTAACAGGACTTCCACCATCATAACCAGGTTTGGTCCACCTTACAGTTACTGATGATGCTTGGATATCCTGGTCTAGTATCGTGACACTAGGGGCACCTGGGGGGACTGAAGGGTATTTATGGTGCATTATTACGATGGGAAGTTCACTATCTTTAATGAACCATTTGCATGAAATAATCACATGACTGTTTCTGGATGACAACAAAATTTGGACTTTTGCTGTATTGCTGTCGTATTCAAAACCTTTTCAAAAATACTTTTTTCCCTAATATTCTCCTAATTCTTCCTATTGCAAGATACGAAGCATTTTAAAGTTGTCTTGCCATCCATGAGAGCCTTCCCCTAGGGTCCTTCGCGAAGCGCTGCATTGATTCGTATACAAAGTGATAATTAAGCACATGACCGATTGTTGCAAATGGCCTATTGGGAGCAACAGATACCCATTTTTATCAACACAACTTCAACGCCACGGAGAAAAAGATAGAGCGGTAATTAAATGTTATTTTATAATTTAATTCTTTAGTCACAAAAAAACGTGACAGGACAGCTTTCTTTTGAGAAATTTCTTTGCATTTTATACTTTACCCCTAATATAACTGAGATACTATAACAAATGCATTCAAACACAGCGTACTTACACAACTGATTCACATTGATAACATGTTCAACACTTCCAGCGATGTTTGTAGCTTTACATTTATACCATCCATAGTCTGCCCCATTTTTCGTTGTTATCACCACTTGACTACCTTTAGCAATAGATGTGACACTAGTTGTTATTTGCTGACCACTGGGCTTGTACCACGTGATATCTGGTGTGGGTATCCCATCACTGACAATACACTTGAGGGTCACCTGTCTGCCATTCCATGAAGTATTATCACTGATAGACAGCTCTTTTGAAATCGTCGGCTTGTCTGAAAAAATGCAAAAAGAATAAATTGAGAATTAAAAATACATATTTTAAAAGCAAAACATTTTTCTTTTCTTACAAGCTATCGATTCTTGAGGAATTTAATATAGAACTGACGTGAAGAATATTCGTTAATGAGACCGTTAATGGACAGAGTTAACCAAATCAAGCCGACAAATTAATGCATTGCTGTGCATTGGAGTACGAATTACAGAGTCATTTGATAGATGTGCTCAGTCCTGTTGCCGTAAACCTCATTTTTGGTTAGGTCTTTATGTGAACACTTCAATAGAGCAACGATATCCGTCATTCTTGGATGCTTTTTGACAAGAATGATGCAGTGTCTATTTCATAAGACTAAAAATAAATATATATAAAGTGAGGAAAATTCAGTTTCAGGAGTTTTGCAACTTTTGAACTTTTGTAAATTCTAGAGATTATGATATCATCTATCTTTTCATTATTCCATATACTCACAGTAGACTGTTACATTTGTCCTTGTTGTGACTGCATTCTCGTTTGGGTTGTTCTTGGCCTGACACTCATATACTCCAGCATGGTATCGTTTAATGTTATCTATCTGTAGTACAGCACTTCCTGATCCTTGGCTTATGGTAACAATGCTACCATCTGTGATATTCACCCACGTGATGTTTGGTGTTGGCGAACCAATAGCTGCGCAGTTTATCTTTAAATTTTGTCCCTCGATAATTCGGTATGTGTTGATTGGGTGACTTGGTAAGAATGCAGGACGTACTGAAACATAGAAGATGAAGTATTGAATTTATAAAAGAAGTATGTTCCTTTTTATATTTCGTTCTTGTTTGTTCTACAAGAAAGTACAGGTATCTCAAATACGCTGGACTGTGCATGGAAACAAGACTGATGCTTTTTAATACTTGCTTATACATAACCTATATTTAATTAAATAAATTTTAAAAAAACAACATTTTTAACCTGATTTATTTTTAACAATGTCTGAACATTGATTTACAAAAAATGTTTTGCATTGCAAATTTTAATCACGTGAGCCGTTATTTTTTTGCAATCAACTTTGCTTGATTTGAAACGGTATGATGATCATAATTAAGCTGATTCGTAAAGGAATAAAAATAAAAGAAGAACACGTGACCTGCTGATAGTAACATTTCCCCTTTATTATTACTGTAGCAAATGCGATGGGTATAAGAGTCATCCGAGATCCTTTCAGGGCGATATAATGCCTATTGAAAATGTGTCTTGAAAATAACATAACTTATTGGTTGCCGTGAAGAGAATTTTCCGGCCTTGACCATATTTCCAAATTAACATTAGAAAAGAAGAGCGATAAGCACACCTCGGATGACCTTGAATAACATGTCTGGCTAAATATATAGATATTAGAATGGTCCTCATTTACCCGTGAAACAAAGTGTACAAATGAAATCACTATATCAACCATCCTTGTTGAACAATATTGTGAGACAGTACTATGATTGTTCTGGATAGCAATTTTGTAAATAGTTAATCCATTAACATACTTGATAAGTCAATTTGTTTTTAATTCTGTCACTGATATTTGAATGCCGAGTAAAATTAGCGACCAATCAGTAGTAGACTGCGAGCGGTTCCACTTTTCCCTCCAGACTCAGTAAAGACAATTTTTTGATTGGGATTCCTGTGGAGAGCTCCGCGCGCGTCCACAGGAATCCCAACCAAAACACTCGTCTTTACTGACTCTGGAGGGAAAAGTGGGAACTAAATGTTTTCTCAATATATGCAAGAGGTTTAAAGACTGAAAAAATACCTGTCACGACGAGTTCCACTTGATGTCCTATAGGGTTTCCTGCTTTAAGCTGCAGCCTACATGTATATATCCCGTTATCAGCAGTAGTCACGTTCTTAATGACCAGAGTAGCAGTGGGCTCTCTGCTTACTCGATCAGGGTTCAGTAATCGTGGTGGACATGCTTCTCTGTTGATTAAGAAACTCCAGTTGTTTACCCTGTTGTCAGCTCCGATTATACTCTCATTAAGTGTCGCCTGGTTGATGAAATACCATACTGGTGATTCAGTTTTAAATTCCCCCAATCTGTTGTCTACATGGTAGTTCCACACAAACCTGGCTGTTCCTCCACTAGATACGTACAACACGCTGGGAGAGAAATGAGTGAAGCGAGCTGTTGTGTCTAGAAAACAGTGAATTCCATTTAATATTGTCACTTGATTATAACAATCAACTTATGTCTCTCAGATTTAAATCATTCAAAAGATATTCGTTCTTTGTTATATTTAGGCTGTTTATATCATCTCCATATGATATGTTGATATAATATGCCGGGCTGAACTTATCATCAGTCGACACAACGTTTGTCGTTTACAAATGTAGATATTGCAGAGTGTGACTGCCTTGAACTTTTTGAACGACAATATTTTATTTTCAATGTCATGGTATCAGAAATCTTTAGGCCGAGTCATTGATAAACTGGATTTATCTCAATAATCATCAAAACTTTAATTGATCACCGTCAAATATTGATCGCTGTAAATTTGAAGATATTAGGAATCGCTGAACCTAAATAAGTAAATCACAATTTAGTAATAGACTTACCTACGTGAGGAAGTAAATACAATCCACCGATGTAACCAAGAATGTAATAAGGAATGATAGGTACCTGTCCAACACTCATAGCGGGAGAGAATTTGACATCCAGAAAACTAACTCTTTGAAGATATGGCGTACTGTTTTATACGAAATACCAACAGATGGTGTTCAGTATAAGCAAGTCTTGTTGCTTCAAAAGCAAAATTTAATTATGCACATGAACACGTTTGTCGTGGTTGACCTTTTGTACTTCATTCCAGTGTTTCTCTGTTTTACTGGGTAACGCAAGGGCACTAGAAGAACTAAACTTGGATTGGATTTTTATAGTATTTGCCGATTAATTAAATCAAAATATTGTTATACTTGTTTATTTATTTTGTTCGTTGTGTTTCTTTACTGCAAAATTATTGTTTAACTCTAAAATAAACGTATTCTAGCAATTGAAGCGCCGTTCCATACTTGGCTCTGTAAGTACCAACTACACCGCCAGACTCGTATTTAGTCGCTTCTCTTGTCTTATTGATCTCAGACTCGTACCCAGTCGCTTCTCCTGTCTTTTTGATCTCACGCGGTCGTTAATGGGAAGGATTTAGTGAGTTCGCGGTGCATCAATGGAAAGGAGGAAAGGATAAAAGCAAAGTGTCGTCACTTCTTCTCTCTCCCTTCAAAAGCCAACGCGTGTGTATTAAAAGAGCATGAGTGACGACTGGGTAGAAGTGTGCAAGAGCGCCACCGCAGGATGCTCGTTACTGCCAGTAGTATTCGCCTTTAGTACCATTGAGTACGGTGTCACCGTCGCGACAAGCAAAATCAAGACACAGACCACTGTCAATATATCAAATAAGATAATTCAAAGGGAAAGCATGCTTATCTTGATAAAGCATCCAACTCAATAAGTTTAAAGCAGATAATTAATATTAAAATATTAGATAATGAATTACTGCATGTATTTTTTCATCTTTGGAGATTGCCTTTCATTTTCATGAAGATCATTAAATGCGATAATTTTCGTTCTATTTCTTAAAAATATGATGGATATGTCACAATCAAGGAAATATTTGTACTAATTGCCTTGCATAATTAATCATTTTTTATTACGCATTAAAAACAATGCTTTTATTCAAGATATAATAATATATTTATATATTTAGCGAAAGCTATTAATTTTATTTTTTTATGAGGTATTCTTACTTCATACATTAGTTTTTTCCCAATCCACAATGACTATTACGGTTAATCAAACAGTATACATTTTTCACTATTCCAAATGACTCAAGGCTAACACTCTTGAACACTTTCGTTTATAAATGATAATACCATTTCACATTAACCTGAATATTCTTGAACTTATATTATTGTCATATTGCAGACTCCCTGCTATTAGTCTGCAAGGATTGATAGGTAGAGTCTTGGATTCCAATATTCAGGGGTTCATATGAGTGTTGCCCGTTATTATTATCAAGCCGCACATTGCGTTCCACGGATCTTGTTCGAAGTGGCTCGTACACTGGTCTTTGGACATCTTGTTCAGAGGTATCTGGAAGATTGAGCTCCTCATAATATTTGGGATGATTGGGCGGATTTTCTTCTTGAGGACTTGCAATCTCATTTAACTGTTGTATGGTTTCATAATCTGGTCCTGTATTGCTAGGCGAGTGTGGAAATGATGTTGTAACAGCGGATATCACCTTGTTATTCATCTCAAGTTCGTTCTTAAAGAAAAAAGAAGTCTCTAAATCAATGACAACATGAATAACTTTGTAGTGTTAAGGAAATGGCATTCACTTACAGAGTAGATCTCCTCATCAGCTGCTTTTTTTGTTCTGAAAATAAACAAAAAATAAAGAGGAACAATATATCATTTTCGTAAACGTAGACAATACTTTGTGCATAAACATGTTTAATTTTTCCCCCGAGATGTTTTATTTATTTTGTTTTACCTTTGGCTACCTTGCTTTCGTTTTAGACCTGAATGGTAATATATAAATATATTGTTAATGAAGAAAACATACAGCTCGTGCATGTTACCTCATAGTCGCTAATTTTGTTGATGACAACAAAGCATTCCTCATTAGCTTCTCTTGTTAGTTCAACCAACAAGATGGCGGCTGTTTCATTGTTATTCATATCTCAAGGGATTTTTCACATGGTTGCATACACTTTATCAAGTGAGTAGAAGCCCAGACCGGATACCTTCATTTTTTCTGTTTAGAATTAAGCCGTTTATTTTGTTTATATGTTGTTATAACATATAGTGAAATTCGGTGAAGTTTATTGCATAAGCATGTGACACATAACAACTTTGCAATATCAATAAAGTTGCATCGTTCTTGGATCCGGACGGTTCCTGGTAAGTGCTGGGAATAATACAACAAAAACCAACCCAGTTTCCCCATTCCCAGGAAATGGGAGTAAGAACATTATTAGGCCATTTCTCATTAAAAAAAATATCCTAGGGTACCTACAGGTAACTCATATTGCAATGACCAGTTTGACGCACACTTACAATGTAATCTGTCTTTTTTTCTCAACCACAGAAATTGCAGTAAATTCAAACCAAGAGAGAGAACGAGAATTGCGATAATGACTCCAAGAACAGTGGTGACTGGTAAGAGAAATATCAAAGTTTTAATAATAAACAACAAATGACTAAATAAGTTATATTGTGGGTTGAGTTATTCTTGTAGAGTTGCATTACATTGTTATCATTCATAGGACTTACTGTACTTCGAGCCTCCCATTGGACAGCTATTAACTGATTTACCTAAGAAGTTAAACACAGTTTAGAAATCATTCAAAAAATGCTTTATGAGATCATGGAAAAGCAAATTTCTTTAACCCGACCATACCTTGCCCAGAAAGAAACATACTGTACTATAAAATGCTAAGGCCATGTACATACCAGTGGCATATGCAGTCTTATCTGCTGTAGTATTTACAGTCTTAACATTACGTTCATCCTTGATGCTTTCTCCATATTTATTCCAGGCAGTAACTGTAAACTTGTATGTCTTTCCATATTTAACTTTCGTTCCCACAATGCACTCCAATAGTAGAGAATCTTTGACCTCCTCTATCTTATTCCAGTCAGATTGTTCGTTTTCTTCTTTCATGTAGATAGTGTAACGTGAAATCGTTGCCCCATTGTCATCAGGTTTTTTCCACGTTAAAAGAACATTTCTTTTAGATTCGGCTTCTATGAGTAGGGAAGTCAACAGTTCTGGAATGTCTGGTCTACCTTAATTAGGAGCGATGTAAAGTAATCAGCAGTTGTTTAATAAAATCATTCGCTGGGAAAAAATTACGCATTTAACTCCCTTGCCACATCAATCTAGGTCTCCCTCGGTGAACCCGGCACTCGGTATCACAGTGAGTAGACTATGTAAGGCCTTTTCCTTAAGTTAGATGTTTCGAAATTATATTTCGATCTGTGAAATAAATGTGCCCTTAATGGGCATCGTTAAAGACTTGAAGGTTTTCTGACTATAGGCCATAATTTTAAAATAAAGTTAATTTATAGTTAGCTAACAAATGATAGGTTGTACTTACCTGTTTTCTTGGTTGTGATCATCTTGGTCGATGAAATTCCATAACCAATATCATTCTTAGCATATACTGTAACCCTATACTGACTGTCCTTCTTTAAGCCTGTTAGTACGGTGTGCGTGTCAATTGTCCTTACAAAGATGTGTGAATCAGTTTCCAGTAAGTAACCAGTGACAGCTCTTCCACCATCATCAGCAGGTTTGGTCCATCTTACATTTGCTGATGATGCTTCAATCTCGGTTATCGTTATAGTTACAGGACCTGAGGTAACTGGATGAGCAAACACTTTTTCAGTAACACCTTAATGCCGTATAGGAAAATATAATTACTTTCCTGAAGTTATTATACTTGAACCAGAAGTTGGATAATTTGCTGTTAACGGTATAATAGCTTTTCATGCATGATCTAATCTATACTCACACAGCTGAGTAACATTGATGACATGTTCATCGCTTCCCAGGATGTTCGTTGCTCGACACTTGTACTGTCCATAATCCCCTTTGTCCGCAGTTGTCTGTACTGTTACCTTACTACCCTCGCGTACAATGTTGACACCTGTAGTGATCTGCTGATTGGTTGGTTTGTACCATGATATCCGTGGCTCAGGTAAACCAGTTGCTGTACATCTTAGATGAATACTGTTACCACTCCATGACTTTAAACTAAAAGAAGACTTTGATAAATCTATCGCCGGTTTGTCTAAATTTGAAGAGAATCAAAGATAGAGATAAGTTTAAGTGATTTATACAGAACTTATTTAGTTCATCAGTCAAGGCTGTATAGCATTTGTACCTACACTGCACAGTAACTTGTATACTGGCCACTGCTTGTCTTCCTATTCCGTTACTAGCTGTACACGTGTATGTCCCTGCATGTGATCTGCTGACTGACGGGATGTTGTAGACATTCCCACTGTGGACAGACCCTGACGGTGTCTTCCATTTGATGGTTGGTGGTGGGTTTCCATCTGCATCACACTTGATACTCAGGGAGTCGCTCTCATTCATTGTTCTATTTAGGAACTTGTCGAAGATGATAGAAGCCTGGTCTGTCACGATTGCAGCATAAAACACGTTACAACCCGAATGGGAAGAAGATTAAAGACAAGAATATGTATGTCTTTTGCTAAAAGTGTGCAAGTAATATGCAAAACCAGAGGTAACAATGGCATCTAAGATTCTAGAAATAGCATCAAATATCCTAAAAATAGCATTATATAGATTCTTAAAATAGCATCAAAGAGTATGTATAGAGCGATGATATATACACAGAGGACGTCCAATGAACTGAAATCCCGCAGCATAGGTATACCTACATTTTACTATGATAGTTGCAGTTGCACTGTCAGTGTGTTCCCTGCTGTCATAGGTGTTCTTTGCTGTACATATGTACTGCCCAGCATCTGTTTTGATAGCATCAGGTATTCTAAGTGTTCCCCCAGCTACTGTGTGACCAGCTTTGATGACACCATCAGCCTTTGTCCATGATATGGATGGTGGTGGATAACCATCTGCTGTACAACGCAGTACGATCACTTGACCTTGTACAACTGTGATACTTGGAAGAATGATACTGCTTTGAGGAGGATCTACAAATATGTATTTTTGTGTAAATATTTGATGGGCGCATACCAATAAAACGATACAACAATAAACAAACCAAGAGCAGTGAAATAATAGCCCTGCTCATACTTACAATAAACAGACACAACAGTCTGTGCATTGACTGGATCCTCATTTGGGTTGTTGCTGGCCCGACACTCGTACGTCCCATTCTGACCTCTTCTAATGTTTGGTATCCTCAGTGTAGCACTTCCTATTCCTGTACTCTTTGTTACGTCACCTACTATCTGAACCCATTTGACGTTGGGTGTTGGTTGTCCAACAGCAGTGCAAGGCACACTCAAATCTTGACCCTCTGCTATGTTCTGTGTCAGTGGTGGCTGTGGCTGGAACTTAGGGGATACTTTTGAAGAAAATGTCATAGAAAACATGGTGTTTGTGTAAGCAAGTTGAATAGATAATAGTCTGAACTAACAGGTGACCTAAGCTCACTTAAGACAACCAGTTCTTCAAAATGAACATCAAAATAAAAAAGAGACCCTTCATATAAGTAAATAGGCAGATCATTTTTTGCTCATAAACTTGAGCTTTTAAGAACGAAAACGATTCATGATTATGATAAAAGCAAACTTACGTAATCCTACCCTCAAAATTTTTTTAAAATTAAATGATTATTATTTAAGGGGAATTTGAAAATCTAGGATGGACCATTTTTGCTATTGTCGTAACCTGACATTTCCTAGTGTAGTGAATCACCATGATACGTCAAAATGAACAAAAAATGAATACAATTATCCTGAAAAATGCTCTGTTAATGCGAGGTTGAATAACTCCATTTTCACAAGCTAGGGAAACGTAACATTATGAATCCTATTCGAGATGTTAATTTCTAGAAAAGAGACAGAATCTTCCATCCTTTCCCTTGTAAAGCTGCCCAACCACTCTCCTTTCCATCCGGTATTAAGAATAATATAATTGCATATAAAAACTTGAGTAGAAGGTGCTTACCTGCCACAGTCAGACTCATTTTAAACCTCTTGTTAACACTTCCTTCTAGAATTACAACAGCATATTCCCCGTCATCACTGAACTAATGTTTGTTATTTTGAACCAAGCACGGCCAGCAGACACGTCTCCCACATAATGAACTCTTCCTTTATAACTCGATGCAGCTGGGGTATCCAAGTCAGAGCTATAGACAACAAGATTACCCCATGGTCTGACGTATATGAACTGTGGTCTTACTCCCTGGTTATCTGCGAGATCCACAATTCCCCATCTCACTTCATCAATGCTTCCACTTGTTCTATTCCACATGAAGACGACATCTTGACCAACATTTCGTATGATGCCATGTGCTATAACAAAAACCAGGTACGTTAATGATTCAAAGTAATGCAAAATATTCATTTCTTCCACGGAAGGTCCGTGGAATTTTAAAGTGTTTGATATTTTGTTGAAGTTATGCATTCTTTACTTTACCTCATTGGTATTGATGGTTTTCACGACGGCCATGCTGGAGGAACTTAACAAAAGAATTGTCAATGAATTCTTTTGTTCTATCCTCCAACATGGCCGCCGTGTCTTTTATTATTTCATTTTCTTGCGAATGGTTGAAAACTAACAATTTGTGGATATTTAGACATATTTAGGCAAATGAGTCTGTACTGATTAAGGAACACAGCACTGAGAAATTTGGAAGTCAAAAATGGTCTATTGCGCACTATGTGCACACTTTTTTGAATCAGTCAGATGTATAAATGTATAGGTAAAGAATAACGTGATCCCTTTCTTGGACTAATAGATCCCTTCTTTCCCGTCCGAAGTAAGCCAATACCGCGAAAATACAGAGGTAAGGCAAATGCTCATTATTGACGTTTAGAAAACTTTTTTTGTTCAAGGTGTCTCGAACCAAATCCATCGCGAACTTTGCGACTTTTTGAATTCTTGGTTTGCAATAGACGTCATAGCCGCCATGTTGGAAGAATTTGACAAAAGGTTTAAAATTTTCAATGAATTCTTTTGTTATATCTTCCAACATGGCGGACATCCCTTTTGTTATTGTGTTCTCTTGGGATTGATTGCAAACCAAGAATTTGCCTTAGTTCTCTTTCTTCCATGTTGATCGTTATGGCTTTTTTTACTTATAACAAGTTTGACGTGAATTATGATGATGTAGCAAACATTTGAGTGCGCTTGCTAGCTATATATAGTTTATCAGCTAAATTTATCTACTTTCCTCCTGTCCATATGGAAGTCTACTGCTGACCATTGTGGTCTATCAAACATATTTTGTTCATCATTACTTATACCGTGTTGGTCAAGTGGTACCGACGTTAAACCACAAAGTACCAGCTAACTAACCGACAATACATTGATTACACTGATTGAGGTTAACATAGCCCTATATATAAGTCAACTTAATGGTTCTAGTGTACATCATGACCGCAACTATGCCAGTTGACTTACATATTGAAATTGGTTCCATGAGATTCAAACAAAAAATATCCTTGTTATGCAGACTCAAACTACAAACTAAATAGAACGTGAATATAACATATCCTTTGTTTAACAGGCACACTTCAGATTTGCACGTAAATTCATTATAAAGTAATAAAAGCTAAAATAATTTTTTCTAATATTTTCAAGAGTTTATAAAACTGACTAAAGGCTAAAGGTAGTAGAATCTTAATGTTTAAATTGAGCATTATAGTTCGAAGGTATGTTGTGATTTAAAGGAAATCCATCGGATTGATGAAAAGAATAAACACATTGACTAACCTTCAGGCGGAAGTAAAATCAGTAGATTGAAAAGAAAGGAAATATAAGTGTACATGATTGGTAATTGAAAAGCTCTCATCTTGAAAGCTCGTCGTAAGCTCTCTGGAAAACAAAGAAATGCCCTGTACAAAAGCGAGCGATAATGTTTACGTTCTGAGAGAGAAGTTATATGTGCTGATCATTACTTGGCTGTAGATGACCTTTAATGTTTGATCACTTTATGTAGATTATATCTGGTAACGCAAACATAAGAGTTAACACAGGTAGCCCAGAATATATTTATTATCGAAGCTTTTCCTCAGCTTTTACTTTCGTTCTTGACTTGATTTATTGGTTTTCTTTCTTATTTGGTTTTTTCTCTGCTTTTTGTTTTTGTTTTGTTTTTTTGTCTTAGATTTTCCCTCCTTTCCTTTCCTTTCCTTTTTTTTTTCATTCCTTTTCGATAGGATTTTTTTTTCTTAGGTAAGAGCTGGGTAAACTTGAAAAGTGAAATCTTCCTTTACAGCAATAGTTATTTCACTTCTTTATCGATAAAGGAGCACTAATGGTGAAGACTGCCTCTAAAACATAAGAAAAAGCTGTTTTAACATTAAAATGATTGTTTGAAAAATATCTGATCTTCAGAAAAACAAAAAAAGTAACATCGTGAAGTTTTCTTAGTTAACTGAGGTCACAGACAAACAGCGATACAGCAGCCGTCGACGCGGTTATCTGAGCCACGTAAAGTTATATCTATGGGAAGGGAGGGAAGGGGAAGAAGTGATGCCTGCCTGTTATAAAAATGCAAACCTAGTCCACATCCATACATTGTTGTATTTTTTGTTTTATATACTTTCTCTTTGCAATAATAATTGTTTATTAAGCACTACAAATAATGCATTTATTCAATAATATATTTATATATTTAGCGAAAGCTATTAATTTTATTATTTTATGGGGTATTCTTATTTCTTACATTAGTTTTTTTCAATGACTATTACGGTTAATCAAACAGTATACATTTTTACAATTCCAGATGACTCAAGGCTAACACTCTTGAACACTTTCGTTTATAAATGATAATACTATTTCACGTTAACCCGAATATTCTTGAACTTATATTATTGTCATATGGCAGACTCCCTGCTATTAGTCTGCAGGGATTGATAGGCAGAGTCTTGTTTTCCAATATTCAGGGGTTCATATTGATGTTGTTCATTATCATTACGCGGCAAATTGGGTTTCGATGATCTTGTACCAAGGGGCTCGTACACGGGTCCTTGCACACTTTGAATACACGTGTTTGGCATCCGATTAAGTCCTTGATAATTACTGGCATCGTCAGAAGAGCCTACCTCGTTAGGATTTGATTGATGGATGGTTTCATATTCTGGTCCTGTTTGGACAGGCTGTGGAAGACGCGATGCCTTAACTGCTGATGATACCTTTTCTTCCAATTCCAAGTCGTTCTGAATGAAAGATCAAATACACAACGCTCAAAAAAAGGTTTGGAAATTGTTGTAATATTTAACACAAGGATGACTTACATGATAACTTTCCCCAGCCACAATTTTCTTCTGTGTTTGTCTTCATTAATCAGCGAAAGGAAATGAGATTAATACAGTTTTACACTCACAAAATAATCCGCAAACTATTCCCCAAACAACAACAACAACAACAACAAAAATAAGCAAGTAAATAAAACAACCAACTTATTGTTGCCCATCAATTCATTCACTATTTCTTATAGTACCTGTTAATATGCGCTTGGCTTTCTTTTTTACCTATTTTAATAACAAGGGATAAAAACCAGATATTAGGTTCCATCATGAGAAGCACTAGCTTGGTCTGGGTTCAAGATAAATTTATAAACGATAATACTTTATCAAACGTACTGCTTAGTTGGACCCTTCTCCTTAGATATACAATAAGTAATAGGTTGAAAACAAGAGATAGAACGAGAATGCCAATAATAACTCCCATGGCTGTAGAAGCTGGGAAGAAAATGAGAAAGGTTAGAAATGGCTAAAAAGAAAAATCACTTTATTTATTTATTTATTTAAATTATATCGTTTTTCCACGTTGAAAATGTTTTATTTCTGTTACTTACAAGACTTTGATCCTTCTTCAGTACAATAATTCATTGCTATTACAAGAGACAACAGAAAATATTTGTAAAGTGATTGTAAAAAGGCAAAGGCAGAAACAAAGCGCCCTTTAATCTTACTCCGTCGTCTTTTCTAAATATTGACCTTCTCACATATTTAAAGCAAAAGCAAAAAAATCTTATATTTTATTATATAGTTAGGATAATACTACGAACTGATTGGTCAAAACACTGTGCTTTATTAGTGAACGGAGCACAGCACTGACGCCATCCGCGCGCGCGAAGTGCTACTACATCCTGATGCGACCGTCATTCCTCTTGCGTAAATAAATTCAATACTGAAATAAAATTAGTAACTATATGATAAAAAGAAAAGAACAGCTTTTCCGTGCTCCGTTCAGTAATAAGACACTTACGAAGCGCCGTAGGCATTTAGAAAGTGTGAGAAAAGCTCGTAAAAAAAAAAGAAGTGTTAGAAGAACTCGCCTACGCCTCTTGCTTTTCCTAACACTTTCTTTGCGTAAATAAATTAAACCCTAAAATAAAATTAGTAACTGTATAACAAAAAGAATAGAACAGCTTTTCCGTGCTCCGTTCAGTAATAAAGCACTTAGGAAGTGTCGTAGGCACTCAAGAAGTGTGAGAAGAACTCGCCTGTTGATTTGGGTAGATGTAGTAGCGTTTAAAAAACGAGAAAGAAACGGAGTAAAACAACAACTTCGTATTTATTCCGTCATCTTGTAAAACTACTCGCACGAGGCAATCTTGTAGCTCGATGCATGCTGGAAACTATAGCGTCATCTACGTAAGCATAAATTACGATCTATCAACATCGCCTACGCCTCTTGCTTTTCCTAACACTTTCTTCGTGCATATGTCACTTCCTGCGTGCTTTAGTACTAAACGGAGCACGGAAAAAGCTCTTTTATTTGTTAAATACAGACCATTTGTAGTCGTTGCTTCGTCTGCTGTAGTATTTACAGTCTTGGTACTTCCTTCATCCCTCATACTTTCTCCATATTTGTTCCATGCAGATACCATAAACATGTATGTTTTTCCATAGACAATGTTCTTTGTTACTCTATAGCCATCTTGATGTGGATCGTTGACGTCATCATATTTTATCCAATCAGCTTTATGTTTCACTTCCTTGATATAGATGGTATAGCGCGTTATGTTACCACCATTGTCATCTGGTTTTGTCCACCTCAAGACGACGGAAAGCTTAGAGTCTTTACCATTGAGAATAGTTGATATCAGGTGAGGGATTGAAGGTTTGCCTACGAGAAAATAACAATATGGAAAATTGAATTCCAAGTTAATGGTAACATTTAAGGCACTCGGACTACATTACCTATCACTTGGTATGTTGATTGGCTGGAAATTTCAAAATGTTGCAAGCAATGTTGCATCTATGTTCACACTATGAAATTTATTGCGCGCAATGTTCCAAGAGTAGAGCGCGCTTCAACTTCAGTTTTAATGCATGCAATGTTGCGTGTAACAAGTGTCATGGGTAGGCACACGCTGCAACAGTCCTGTTGCGTGCAATGTTGCACCGTGTCCGTACCTTTATCATATATTGGCTAACTAGTGTCAGCAACACTTGGGTATATTTACCGATTCTCTTTGTCTTGATAACTTTTGAAGACACCACTCCATACCCAACAATATTCCTGGCACAGACCTTGACAGTGTAGAGTGTGTTTGCTTTCAGTCTTGATATAACAGAATGGGTATTCACTGTGATCACTGGGGGCTGGGTACTGACTTCCAGTAAGTAACCAGTGACAACGAGTCCACCAACATCAGCAGGTGTGGTCCATCTAACAGTTATAGATGATGCTTCAAGCTCAGTTATTTCTATAACAAGAGGACTTGGAGGAACTAGATTTAAAAAAATGATTGCTAATGAACTCGAAAGCCCGGACTAAGCAAGACTGAAGACATTATATCATTTTAAATATATTTCACGAGCTTAACTTACACAGTTGAGTAACATTGATGACGTGTTCATCACTTCCCAGGATGTTCGTTGCTTGACATTTGTACTGTCCATAGTCCCCTTGGTCAGCAGTTGTCTGTACTGTCACCTCACTACCCCCGCCGGGTACAATGTTGACACCTATAGTGATCTGTTGATTTGTTGGTTTGTACCATGATATCCGTGGTGCAGGTAAACCAGTTGCTAAACATCTCAGACGAATACTGTTGCCATTCCATGACTTTAAAGTCATAGAAGACTCTGATGTGTCGATTCCAGGTAGATCTAATAGTTCAGAAGGGAAGGAGGAATTTAAGATTACGGGCATTTATGCATCATTAAATAAGAAATTCTATACTTACAGTATACCACTACCATAGTCAGTGCAGTGACTGGATTCTCATTAGGGTTGTTGCTGGCCTGACACTCGTACGTCCCATTCTGATCTCTTCTAATGTTTGGTATCCTCAGTGTAGCACTTCCTGTTCCTGTACTCTTGGTCACGTGACCTACTATCTGTACCCATTTGACGTTGGGTGTCGGTGGACCAACAGCAGTGCAAGGCACTCTCAAATCTTGTCCCTCTGCTATATTCTTTGTTTGTGGTGGCTGTGGCTGGAACGTGGGAGTTACTTTTAAAGAAAATGTCGTGGAAAACATCACGTTTGTGTAAGCAAGTTGAAGAGGCAATAGTTTGTACAAAAACATTTTGTTCAAAATGGTCCAAAGTACCCCCTCCCCTCAAATAGCTGTACGTTACAAAGATTGATTTAAATAAGCTCCAGCATACCCGCTTATAAGGCAACCCAGTGCACGCTCCAAGAGCGTCTTGTTTATTTTCGGTCTGTCACTGATATTTGGATTATATAGCGACCAATACGGTACAATCTTATTTTTTGTTTACTTTAATGTTTAAAACTGTTCCAGGCTTATGGCAGAAAGACAACAACCTGAAAATATAATTGCTTAGCTGTTCAAGATATGCAAATGTTGGCTTAAAGACTATAAAAAAATACCTGTCACAACTAGTTGCACTTGGTGGTTGATATTGTCTCCTGCTTTAGGTATCAGACTGCATTTATATATCCCACTATCGGCGGTAGTCACGTTAGTAATGACTAGAGTAGCATTGGATTCTCTGCTTACTCTATCAGGGTACATTAATCTTGGTGGACATGTTACTCTATTGATGACAAAACTCCAGTTGTTGGTGTGCTTGTCATCACTACCGATTCTCCATTCATTACCTTCCTTCTTATAAGACCATACTGGTGAGTTGGATTGAAACTCTAGTCTTCTATCGTCCACATGGTAGTCCCACACAAACCTGGCTGTTCTTCCACTAGATACGTACAACACGCTGGGAGGGAAATGAGTGAAGCGAGCTGTTGTGTCTAGAAAACAGCAACTTTCATGTAATATTATCACTTGCATTTGACAATGAAATTATGTCTCTAATTATGAATGATTCGAAAGAAATTCGTTTTTCGTTTTATTTGGGCAAAATAAATATACTTTCCGTGTTAATGATGGTGACGTCAGGTAAGGTATTTGAGTGTTTTTGTTGTATCTAGTAATACTAAATGCTGGCCATTTTGAAAATAAAAATTTTAAATAGTTTTCATGTAAACCATGAGTAAAATAATGATGCTTTTTAAATACCGTATCTATGAACCAGTTCGATTTTGTATATTTAATTAAGCCTTAATAGACGTCACATCATTAGCATATTGGAAGTATAAACCTTCATAACTTAGAAACGCTTCACTCAAATCAAGAAATATTTTACCATTCAACTATTTACTTCATGTAGAATCAGTACTGAAAGTATTGTCGAAGGGTTCATGTGCACTTTAACATCAGTCGACACAACGTTTGTCGATTACGAGTGCAGACATTGCAGTGTGACTGCCTTGAACTTTTTGAACCACAATGTTTTCAAAGTTCGTATCAGAAATCGTTAGGGTTTTCATTGATAAACTGGTTTTATCTTACTAATCATCAAAACTTTGATTGATCACCGTCAAATATTAATCGCTGTAAATTTTTAGAAATTAGGAATCGCTGAAGAATTAATAAAAACAACATAAAGATAAGATTTAGTAATAGACCTACCTACGTAAGGAAGTAAATACAATGCACCGATGAAACCAAGAATGTAATAAGAAATGATAGGTATCTGTCCAACACTCATCATGAGGGAGAATTTGACATTCAGAAAACTAACTCTTTGAAGATATGGTGGACTGTTTTATATGAAATCAGAACAGATGGTGTTCCGTATCAGCAAGTCTTGCTGCATCAAATGCAAAATTTAATTATGCACATTTGTTTCTCGCGGTTGACCTTTTGTACTTCACTACAGCGTTTGTCTGTTTTAATGGGTAACGCAAGGGCACTAGAAGAACTAAACTTGGATTGGATTTTTATAGTATTTGCCGATTAATTAAATCAAAATATTGTTATACTTGTTTACTTATTTTGTCAGCTGTGTTCCTTTGCTGCACTAAATTGTTGTTTAACTCCAAATAAACTTACTCTAGTAATTTAAAGCCAGTGCCATTTAAATGTTTCTTTGTTTATTTGTTGATATGACGTAACAAATAATCAAGTATCAAGAGTCAATATTCCTTATTCGAGTTGCTATTAGATGTAAAATGATTATGATAATTTTTTCAATATTTCTGAGTATTATTGAGTATTCTCAAGCACATGTCTGCAGGGATTGATAGGTTAATCAAAGAGTATGTTTACTATTCCAGATGACTCAAGGCTAACACTCTTGAACACTTTCGTTTATAAATGATAATACCATTTCACGTTAACCTGAATATTCTTGAACTTATATTATTGTCATATGGCAGACTCCCTGGTATTAGTCTGCAGGGATTGATAGGTAGAGTCTAGGTTTCCAATATTCAAGGATTCATATGAGTGTTGCCCATGGTCATTACGTTTTGAAAAAAGTCTTATTTCACAATTGAAATTTCCCCCATTTATTGATTATTAAAACTGAATTAATTTTTATCCCCATTTAGTTATAATTTATATACTGTAACATTTTATCCTCTGATGTCACTGTTTGGCAATAAATTAAAGAAAAGTGAATCTGCATGTCCAACGCTTGTTGGCACCTTTTTGTTTAACATTAATGTTTTCTAGCTTTATAAGACAAACTCGCTGCTACTAGTATGCAGGGATTGATAGGTAGAGTCTTGGTTTTCAATATTCAGGGGTTCGTATTGATGTTGTTCATTATTTTTAAGCTGCAGATTGGGTTTCGATGATCTTGTACCAAGGGGCTCGTACACGGGTCCTTGGGCACCTTGAATAGACGTGTTTGGCATCAGATTAAGTCCTTGATAATTACCGGTATCATTAGAAGAGCCAGCCTCGTTAGGATTTAATTGATGGATGGTTTCATATTCCGGTCCTGTTTGGACAGGCTGTGGAACACGCGATGCCGTAACTGCTAATGTTACTTTTTCTTCCAATTCCAAGTCGTTCTGGAAAAAAATTGAAATGAAAGATCAATTAAACAGCACTTAAAAAAAGGTTTGGAATTTGTTATAATATTTAACACAAGGATGACTTACATGATAACTTTCCCCAGCAACAGCTTTCTTCTGTGTTTTTCTTCATTAATCAGCGAGAGAAAATGAGAATAATGCAGTTTTACACTCACAAAACAATCCGCAAATTATTCCCCAAACAACAACAACAACAACAAGAACAAAAATAAGCAAGTAAATAAAACAACCAACTTATTGTTGCACATCAATTCATTCACTATTTCTTATAGTACCTGTTATTATGCGCTTGGCTTTCTTTTTTACCTATTTTAATAACAAGAGATAAAAACAGATATTAGGCGCCAGCACTAGCTTGGTCTGGGTTCGGATTAATAAACGATAATACTTTATCAAACGTACTGCTTTGTTGGACCCTTCTCCTTAGGTATACAGTTTGTAGTAGGTTGAAAACAAGAGATAGAACGAGAATGCCAATAATAACTCCCATGGCTGTAGAAGCTGGGAAGAAAATGAGAAAAGTTAGAAATGGCTAAAAAGAAAAATCACTTTATTTATTTATTTATTTAAATTATATCGTTTTTCCACGTAGAACATGTTTTATTTCTGTTACTTACAATACTTTGATCCTTCTTCAGTACAATAATTCATTGCTATTACAAAAGACAACAGAAAACATTTGTAAAGTTATTGTAAAAAGGCTACAGCAGAAACAAAGTGCCCTTCAATCTTGCCTTTTAGTCTTTTCAAAATAATGTCCTACTCATGAAGTAAAAGCGGAATCGCAAAAATAGTAAATATTATATTATGAACATTTTAGATTAGATTTGTTATTTTTATTAATATTTCTTATACGAACCACACGAAGAAGTTGCTTCGTCTCCTGTAGTATTTACAGTCTTGGTACTTCCTTCATCCTTCACACTTTCTCCATATTTGTTCCATGCAGATACCATAAACATGTATGTTTTTCCATAGACAATGTTCTTTGTTACTCTATAGCCTACTTGATGTGGATCGTTGACGTCATCATACTTTATCCAATCAGCTTTATGTTTCACTTCCTTGATATAGATGGTATAGCGCGTTATGTTACCACCATTGTCATCTGGTTTTGTCCACCTCAAGACGACTGAGAGCTTAGAGTCTTTATCATTGAGAATAGTTGATATCAGGTGAGGGATTGAAGGTTTGCCTACGAGAAAATAACAATATGGAAAATTGAATTCCAAGTTAATGATAACATTGATGGCACTCGGACTACATTACCTATCACTTGGTATATTGATTGGCTGAAATTTTCAAAATGTTGCACGTAATGTTGCAGCTATGTTCACACTATGAAATTTATTGCGCACAATGTTGTAAGAGTAGAGAGCGCTTCAACTTCAGTTTTGTTGCATACAATGTTGCGTGTAACAAGTATCAGGGGTAGACACACGCTGCAACATTCCTGTTGCGTGAAATGTTGCGTGCAATGTTGCACCGTGTCCGTACCTTTATCATATATTGGCTAACTACTAGCAGCATCACTTGGATATATTTACCGATTCTCTTTGTCTTGATAACTTTTGAAGACACCACTCCATATCCAACAATATTCCTGGCACAGACCTTGACAGTATAGAGTGTGTTTGCTTTCAGTCCTGTTATAACAGTATGGGTATTTACTGTGATCACTGGGGGCTTGGTACTGACTTCCAGTAAGTAACCAGTGACAACGAGTCCATCAACATCAGCAGGTGTGGTCCATCTAACAGTGATAGATGATGCTTCAAGCTCAGTTATTTCTATAACAAGAGGACTTGGAGGAACTAGATTTAAAAAAATGATTGCTAATGAACTAGAAAGCCCGGACTAAGCAAGACTGAAGACATTATATCATTGTAAATATATTCACAAGCTTTACTTACACAGTTGAGTGACATTGATGACGTGCTCATCACTTCCCAGGATGTTTGTTGTCCGACATTTGTACTGCCCATAGTCCCCTTGGTCAGCAGTTGTCTGTACTGTTACCTCACTACCCCCGGGTACAATGTTGACACCTCTAGTGATCTGTTGATTTGTTG
Organism: Actinia equina; assembly: GCA_011057435.1. Taxonomy (NCBI): domain Eukaryota; kingdom Metazoa; phylum Cnidaria; class Anthozoa; order Actiniaria; family Actiniidae; genus Actinia; species Actinia equina. The sequence continues at coordinate 55,843 of WHPX01001167.1, read as the reverse complement.
GTTTGTACCATGATATCCGTGGTGCAGGTAAACCAGTTGCAAAACATCTGAGATGAATACTGTTGCCATTCCACGACTTGGAACTGAAAGAAGACTTTGATAAATCTATCGCCGGTTTGTCTGAATTTGAAGAGAATCAAAGAGGGATATAAGTCTTAGCGATTTGTACAGATCTTATTTAGTTCAACAGTCAAGGCTGTATAGTATTTGTACCTACACTGCACAGCAACTTGTATACTGGCCATTGCTTGTCTTCCTATCCCGTTACTAGCTGAACATGTGTATGTCCCTGCATGTGATCTGCTGACTGACGGGATGTTGTAGACATTCCCAGTGTAAAAAGATCCTGTTGGTGTCTTCCATTTGATGGTTGGTGGTGGATAGCCATCTGCATCACATTTTATACTCAAGGAGTCTGTCTCATTCACGGTTTGGTTAAGTAACTTTTCCAACATGATCGAGGGCTGGTCTGAATAAATAAAGTAGCGTATGAACTTGACTCTACAACACATAGAATTATATCTCGTCCAGATAAAAAATTCATTTATAAGTTTTTAAAATATTATTTTACTTTTTGATGCTCACATCACCAAAGTTAGTAAATCCCCAAAAATATCAGACCCCAGCAAAAAAAATTGAAATCAAAATTTCTGAAGTACATTTTTAGATGTATAATTAAAAAGCATAGCTTTAGTGAGAGAACTTTTGGAAGGAGAAGATATATGTCTAGTTTACCAGTTATTTGATTTGGGAAAAACTGTGCCCGAGGTCTTGAATGTCCCTTTTCAAGCTGGACCGAGGGCACAGTTTTTCCCTGTCCGGGCCGACTTTTGGACGGTTAATAACTCAAAAGCTCCTTTATAATGAACCAACGGTTACCCTTGTCTACCAGCTTTCTTCGTGAGTTTGTTACGTGTTGAGGTGTTTATAATAATTGAAGTTAGACAATAGTACTTACATATAACTACGACAGTGGAGGTTGCATTGTCGACATGTTCCCTGCTGTCATAGGCGTTCTTTGCTGTACATATGTACTTGCCAGCGTCTGTTTTGATAGCATCAGGTATTCTAAGTGTTCCCCCAGCTACTGTGTGACCAGCTTTGATGACACCGTCAGCCTTCGTCCATGATATGGATGGTGGTGGATAACCATCTGCTGTACAGCTGAGTACGATCTCATCACCTTCTACAACTGTGATACTTGGAGGAGTAATGGTGATGTGGGGAGGATCTACAGACAAATGTCAAAAAGACTTTTTGATAAGACAACCTATAACAGAGCTTGTAGTCTGATCAGGGTAGGGCAAAACGCGTAGACTACAGAACGACGAACAATGCAATATGAAACACTACACTTAATATACGTGATCTAGTTACATAGCTATATGTCCTTGTGACAAGTAACCGAATCCCTACCGCTCCACTCCCATTAACCTATGTTAATACTTTTACATCACTTAACTACTAAAAAGTCTGAAGATATAGAAATATTGATAAGTTATTTCACCCCGGCCTGCTCTCAGTCTGACCTCTAGCTCAGCTTGTAGAGCATCGGTAGTACAATTCCGAAGGTCGTGGGTTCGATTCCCAGCGAGGTCGGAAATTAATTAATTCCAAGGGTCTTTCGCCCGGAATGACCTCGTTCCCAAGCACTATAACTTATCTATATTTCTATATCTTCATGTATTTCATAAGTGCTATGCGGTCTACATATTCTCATTTTTACTAAAAAGTCTAATGAATTAGTAAGAGTATTCCATTTGGAAAACTACCCACTGTTTGGGTGGACACTAAAGCATAGCCGGGATCTGTCAATGGTTTGAAAGTTAAACTTAGTTCTCTTCGCAAATCTTTATATTTAAATATAATGCATGACTGTCTGCGAGTTGAAATATTCCGGTCACATATTTTCATGAATTGTACTAATTAAACCAACTTCGTTTTGTTTTATTTTAGCACATGCTTGCATTTGCCAAACGAACTCCAGTGATGGTTTCGAAAATTAGTTCTATTGTTATTTGCGAAAAGTATTTGAACGCTGTTTTAGTGCTTACGCAATGTTCATAGAAATAACTTATGTATTTGATTTAGAAAAGAGTGCTTTGCAGTGTTCCCTCGGCCTTTGCCAGCTGGGAAGTTGCAGCTAGTAGTGTACTAAAAAACGATGGCGGACAGCGAAGAAGAATTTTTCATTATCACAAACAGCTTTCTAGGAACTCTGCCTAATTTCGACCTTACGGACATCGAAGAGTTGTTGCTTGCTATACGTGGATTGGAAATGGGGGGTGGCAGCTGATGGCGGACAAGTTTTTAATAGAGCGAACTGGACGTACAACTGCGGAAACAAAAAAGATTGTCTCGGGCATCCTTGATATCTCTTACGCCATTCAATAAAGAGTGATTCAAGAATTACGAAAACGATAGAAGACAGTAAGAGCATGAACAAGAGCCACCAATAAAGGTCTAATCGAAGAGAAATCGTTGATAACGGTAAAACTATTATCATTCTTTATTAGTTTCCTTGCTCGTAAATATCGTGATTACAGTAATTGAGAACCATGATTTTTCCCCTTGTTTTCAGTGGTCGTTTATTTTGATTTAGATAAATATGAAGTTACAAACAGTCATTTAGAGCGCATGCAGTAAAGCCATGAAATAAAAACAAAGATGAAAATGACAAATATTAGCTATTTAGTGACTAATAGTTGCTAGCACTCAACTAGAACATTAGACAAAAGACACGAATGGTCTCTTGTGTATTTGTCTTTGTATGATGAATGTTCTGGCTGAGTGATAGACGCCTCGTGAATCCACACTACTTTGACAATGTGATGACGCAATTTATTGTCAATAAGAGGACAGACACATAAAAATCTGTCTATTTGATTATTACAATAACAAAAACGATAAAAACTTCTCATTTTTAGCGATCAAAACAACCAACGGAAAGAGCGCGCGCTCGTTGACGTCAGCTTTATCTGTCTGTCCTCTTATTTATGATAAAAAATAACCAATCAGGGCGCCAGAAATTTGTAAGTCATTGTAAAACAACTATTACTCACTAAAAATAGTGTTATAGTCAGTATCAACTTTGTTTCATTTCATGGTTTCAGCAGAGGCACGCACTAAATCCGTGAACATTAAATAGTACTAATTAGTACTATTTCATACAAAATCCTTTGTTTTTTATTGTTTAATTATCACTATTTAATGCTAAAAATAGTATTTAGTGGATTTTAGTGGATTTAGTGTGAGCACTCTACTGCATGCGCTCTATAATTCGTATTTCAAACAAATATAAAAAATATTTATTTAGAAAATGTATGTGATATCATCCCTGGTTGTTGTTGTTGTTGTTTTTTGAGTGGTCTATCACTAGGGCTCTCTGAAAATAGATCACAATACTTACACAGTACTACCACCTTTATCATTGTAGAAACTGGGTCACTCTTTGGGTTGTTACTTGCCACACATTTGTATTGGGTTCCATTATGGCTTCTTTTTACATTTGTTTTGGTTAATGTAACAGTCCCTGTTACTGATGCACTAGTTATTACTGTGTCATCACTTGTAAACCATTGTACTGTAGGTGTTGGAGGTCCAATGGCTGTACAATCTATTACCAGGTTTCTGCCTTCAATAACTTTTACAAGGTATGGTGAAGTTGGGAAATGTGGAAAACTTGGAATAGCTGCAGAAAAAAGGAATTCTATGATCATTGTTAAAGTTAAGTTAGATTAAAGTAATTATGCATTAATATATTTGTTGTCTTATTTTGCACATCAGTCAAGGGAAGATCCAGGAGAACAAAAGGGGGGGGGGGGGGGGGGGGGGGGGGGGGGGGGGGGGGGGGGGGGGGGGGGGGCTGAACGGCCCACCTTCAGCAGAAAAAACAAACAAAACAAAACTGAAGAATTAGATGTTTTTTTATTGTTTTCCGTTTTGTTGAAACTTAATTAGCCCCCCCCCCCCCCCCCAACTCAATTAGCCCCCCCCCCCCCCTAAAATTTTGGCTGGATCCTCCCTTGTCAGCTCATATGGTCTAGTGTGGTATCTGCATTCAGTAAATGTTTCCCGAGAGTTAATGAATTGTGTGAGTTAATGAATTATTTGGTTGCTTATATAATATCATTGTGTAAACCAATAGTAATGAAATAGTAACTGTTCTTCTCGAACATGACCAAACAGCTAGGAAACATACCTGCAACAGTTAGACTTGTATCGTGCTTAGATGTCCCACTCTGCCCTTGTTCTCGTATTCCTGCAACATACTTGTTCGTATCTTGGATTGTCAGGTTCGTTATTTTGAACCAAGCATGTCCTGCACTTAAATCACCAACCCAGCTCACTCTTCCTTTATACCTTACGGCAGTGGTGTCTAGATCAGGTCGAAATATTGGACCATTTGTCCTAGTGCTTATGTATATAAACTCTGGTTTGATATCTCCATTGCTTTGAAGCAAACCCCATGCCACTGATAAGACGCTGTTACCATTCGTCGTATTCCACATGAAGACTGCATCTTGTCTGATATTTCGTATGAGATTAGCTGGGGTTTTTATATCACACATCACTACTTAAACAAAGAAAATAAACTTCTGTTCATCCTTTGATTTTTTAGTTATAAAAAAAGCTTGGTATACGACTTTATATTCAGGTTTGGTTTTAAGGAAATAATTATTTCAATCATAGAATAACAAGATTTATCCTACCTTCGTGAGGAAGTAAATGCAAAACAATCGAAAACCAGAGAGTGTGAGTGTACACGATTCGCAGCTGTAAAGCTATCATGATAATCTTGTAAGTCTGTGCTGAAATATCTCGTTTGACGAATTTCCTGAAGAGAAAGTTATAATCGAGCGAAGGTGTTTGACTGTGGTTGACCTTTTATGCTTGATCACTTTATGTATATTTCATTAATGGTAACGCATTTCGTTACTGGTAACGCAGAACAGAGGCATGTAGGCCACAGGTAGACCATGAGATTTATTTTTAACATGTTTCCCCTACACTTTATTGGATTTTTCTAGATCTTGATAAGCAGTATTTAAGTTATTTTTGAGGTTGTTTTCGTTTGTTTTCTCTTTTTTTTAATATGAATATTTTATTTTATTTTAGGCAAGAAAGAAGATTACGGTAACACTTCCGCATGGAAAGGTGACATGTTCCTTACTTTAGCTATTTCATTTCTTCTAATACTATAAGCGAAGTAACACTGTCACTGAAGCCGCAATGAAGCTGATAAGATGGGGAATACAAACCGACGTTCGTATAGACCATATAAAACGAGCACCACGAACAATTACTGATTTCAAATATATATATTCATTAGAGAAAAGGCATCTAAATTGGTAATTTTGGAAAGTTCTGTTGTCATATATTAAATCCCTGAAGAATTATAAGTATTTATAATGTACCGAAAACAAGATAGCGAAGCTGGTAGACCGTTGGTTGTTGTTTCCATACAAACCTAGCCTGCTTAGCGGCCCAAAAGAAAGGGGACTGGAGAGAGTAATGAAGGAGAGGAAGGGCCTGCAATTTCCTTGTAAACTTTAGAATTCATTCAATGAAATGAATGAAAACTATGGCCCCGTCCACACTTATCCGCAATTTTTTGTATTCACAAATTTTTCCGAATTGTGGACGGTGAAAACGATTCGAATACGCTGCGTGTGGACGCGAACATTTTCGTATCGGCAAAAAATAATTTGAGGATACGTGTGGACGGGACCTATTTTACGTGCAATAGTTTTCTCTAAGATTTATGTAAACGACAGTGCAACTTAATTTATAGACGAGAGGTAAGAAAAAAATCTTACTGATATTTCCTTTGATTGGATTTCAAAAGATTTAGATAATTTCATGGTTTACATTCTCGTATCATGAAAGGAAAAAACGTTATCGCCTCTACAAGTACAGCAGTGGTGCATCTCATTCAAGTAAAAAACGATGAACTTGTCATAAACGTGGTTATCCTAGATCAACAACTTTACAACCATTAACGGAGGTACGTAATGGGAGGGGGGAGAGGGTGAGGAGGATCATTCATACATGACTTCCCACTGCTTTTCACTGGTTATACCAAACCTAACTGACATTTACTATGTTTCTGTTTAGTGGTTTTTTTTAATGTTTTAAAAAATTTGAAAAAGTTCCCTCTTTACATCATTTATATAACTAAAACAGGTTGGAAAATGATTGCACCGATAGTAAAATTAATAACTTTTTTCTAGTATCACAGTCATTCAAATAGTATTTACCTTGGCTTATACTAACCAGATGATCTGAACTAAAAGCTTGCGAATATCACCCGACCAGCGAAAAAAAACACAACAGCATTGCAATTAAAATTATATATAAAACTCATTAATTATTGTGTCACTGTTATCAAAAGGTCATTGGCAACTTTTTTTTTTTTTTCATTTATTGGCCTACAAGTATGTAATGTTAAGAGAAAAAGTGTCAAATCAGTTTTGCAACGTTTCTTGATTCTGATTGGCTAACGTTTTTTCTCAAATCACTTGGAAGCCCGTGCAGCTCCATTGCACAGTGCAAACTAACATTCAATGATCGCTTGTACATAATAGTAGTGATTATGTACCCAATATTAAATCCTACCTTACAAGAGTTCGGACCACAAAAAGAGTCAGGATATTTAACATAAGGGACAAGCTCTATAGATATTACTATTCCAATTGCTTTGTTGAGTAAGAGATAAGCTTAGTTATTTACTATTCAAGTTGCATTGTTGAGTAAGAGATAAGCTTAGATATTTACTATTCAAGTTGCATTGTTGAGTAAGAAATTAGCTTAGATATTTAATATTCAAAGTGCTGCTCATGAACATTCTTAACTTTTTCAACATCTGGGGTGTACATTTCATTATCATTGGTTTGTTGTTAAGTCAGTTGTCATAGTTTTGTCAGTGTTTCCGTAGTTTGGGTTCGTATATTGCTCATTTTGATCTAGTGAGAACTATTATCAACTTTGCTTATATTGATTAGTTTGGCTACATGTTTTCAAAGTTTTCAACACCCACTTTCAACTATAGAATTCGTGGACCGACGCGTTCTAAAAACGCTTGACATCTTGGTCATGATCAGCAGTTCGATTTCTAAAACCACTTCTTTTTGCTACTAGTGGTCTATCACTAATAAACTACTATTAGCTTAGCCAATTAGAGCGCCGGATTTGTAATAGACCATCAACAACTCGTTGAAATGATCCTGTATCCTCGTTATTAGCTTCATATTTCAATCCATCTCTTGGTTGCCGTATCTTTGTAGATAGGTTCCCAGTTGGTTAGTCAATATTTTAGGAGGTCTCAGTATTTGATGTGACTATAAAATATCGAGTTACTGCTCCGTTCAGTCGTTATGAGCTGCAGCAAATAGTGGAATGTTGACGTCTACGAACACCTTGTCTAGTCTGTGCAGCAAAAAAGTCTCTTGAAATGGCGTCGAAATGTTCCACTTTGTAAAGCATAAATGAATGGATTAATGGCTGAGTTGCATACCATTAATATTATAAAACTGAGATGGATGCTCTTAATGCTACTGTCCGTATTTCCACTAAAGATTAAGAGATGGATGACGAAGTCAGGAAGGCAGAATAAAGCATATACAACACTGACAATGAACACCATCTTGGTTACTTTCTTCCTTGACTTCAACAAGGCTAGTTGTGTGCCTTGTACTCGGTTTTGCTTGAACCAAAGAGAGTAGATGACTCTGCTGTACAGAACAAGCATGATGACGATTGGGATGATCCTACAATAACTGACCAAGATATCAGATATGTTGTCTCGAGCCATGGGTGGTCTTTAGGCCAGAGAGAACCACACGTTTTATCATTAGTTTTGTAGATTTTAGTTAAAAATAAAGGAATGTTTAGCACTAATGCAATAGCCCAACAAAGAGCCAATATTGCTCTAGACTTCTTTTTACTCATATTTCTGTTGTAAGCAAGAGGATGGAGAACAGCTTCGTATCTCTCACAACAAATAGCAACAAGAGAGAAGGAAGAAGCAACGGCTCCTACCCAAGAAAAATTTCCACCCGTCAAAAAACTACACATCATTTTTCCTCCAAGTCCATCAGGATGAGTGTAAAACTGATTTAAAATGAAACGTGGAGCAAGGAATACTCCTACCATGATGTCCGCTACAGCAAGGTTGACGAGGAGGTAGTTCATTGGTGATTTCATGGATTTATTGGTCAGAACGACCAGTATAACCAGGGTGTTTCCTATCAGGTCCGTCACTATTAGAGTGGACAGTGTTACTGTAACACCTGTTTTGACAGCTGTGTTGTTGGTATTCAAACTTGACATAATTGACCTGAAAAAAAGAAAACCCGTAACGTATATAAGCTGCATGCTTGTGCCAAATTTAAACAAATTGAAGACAGCTGGGAAGAATAGCTCTTATTTCGGTTGTGCACGTCACTCCGACAAACCAGCTGCATTTCTATGAGCGTGTTTTCAAGCTAATATTCATACATACATTCAAAAGCTATATAGTGTTTGATCAAAGTTAGAAAGACGACAAAGTACTTTGTATAGCAAAGTAAATGTCTTAGCAAATTATCCGAAACTCGACCCAATAGTATCGTTTTGATGCTACGCTCATATATATATTTTGTATATATATATATATATATATATACATATTTAATGTATATACATGTTTAATATATATATAGATACATACAGCCTTTTGCAAAAATTATGGCCGCTTCTAATATATATACAAGTATATCAAAAATATATCAGAAATTATGGGATACCATCTCTGATATTTTTTCCGAGTTGTCTATTACTAGGGCTTTCTGAAAAAAATATCAAGAAAGATATCCCGCCCTGTCTGATATACTTTTCATATATTTGTATGTATATTTGAAACGTCCATAATTTTTGCAAATGGCTGTATGTATATACATATATATATATATATATGTATATATATATATATATATATGTATATATATATATATATAACAAAGTATGTAATGTGGTCTATACTGGTAAAACAGTGCTCGATGCGTAGGGATGCAGAGCAATAGATATATATAGTAAAGATAGGATTAAAGACGAGACATGTTCACTGTAACTCCGAGTTTCGTGCTTACGCACTCATCAGACAGACTTTAATGAAACATATTCCTATTACTGTGATATTTATATACAAGAGGTGTAATGATTATTTACAAAAGGAGTATTGTTCGGAAAGGAGTTAATTAGCTAGGCCTGGGTTTCTATTGTTCATCAGATAGAACTTGTTTTCATGTCGGCATTTGGAGATCAATTCGGATCGCTTGTTTAAAAGAGTGTCGCTGTTTGCTTTGATGATGAGTAGCTTTTCTGTTAAGCACAGGTCACACCTCTTAGAAATGTTGCTGTATGGTCTGGCTGAAGTGATGATTGTCCATTCTATGTTGTAGTCTTTGTTGTTATCTTTAAGGTCCCAGATGTGTTTAGAAAGTTCGGTGCTGTTAGCGTATTTTCTATTTCGCAAAGATAGTTTGTGCTGAGTGTATCGTTGCTTGAATGTTCCTTCTGTCAGGCCAATGTAGTTTTTCCCAGTAGTGTCCTCGTTTGTTGTGACATGAGCGTTGTAGATGATGCTGGAGGAGAGGCAGTTGTTGTTTAGAGGGCATTGATCTTTTTTACGGCAGTTGCATGTTTTCTCAGAGCTGGTGGCGGGATCGGTATCGGTGTTGAAGATTTTCTTGTTGTGTTTGGTAATGGTGGTTTTCATGTTTTCCATGCAGCTGTAGCTCACTTTGATGTTATTCTTATTGAAGATCCGGTGAAATCTGTGGTGCTTGGGGAAGTGTTTGTGTATGAGCTTCAGGAAGATGCTTCCGACGTTGGTTTGTACATTCTTGCTGTATGGGGGGTTGTACCAGATGATGTTCCGTTGTCTGTTTCTTTTTGAATGTGTAGATGGTTTATGGTTGTTGTAGGTCAGGGTTTTGGTATATCCGCTGGATTTCAGGGCGTGTTCATAGATGGGTTTGGCTTTGTCGAATTCGGTCTTGTTGCAGGATATGTTGGATATTCTACGGTTGATGGCGTCTGGTAGTTGTTTGATTATGTTGGGCGGATGATTCGACTTTGTGTTGATGTATAATGGCTGGTCGTTAGGTTTTCTGTAGGGGCAGTACGTTTCGTTTGCCAGGTCAAAGGTTACGTCAAGGAAGTTAACTATTTTCAGGTTCGTCTGTATGGTGATGTTAAGGCCGTGGTTCTTGAATAGTTTCGTTATGTCCTTTCTGATTCTGTCTGCTTGTGGTCCTGACGTATTCTTGAAAACAGCAAGTCCATCGTCTCTGTATAGTCCTATGTAGTCCTTTCCGTATTTAGCGCATAGTTTGTTGAGAATAAATAGACCGACTAGCTCACAGATTTCCGCGCCATCGTAGCTCCCCATGGTAACATCGAACATATTGCCTTTCTTCTTGATCCAGGGGGTGCCGTTGTTGAATAGTAGTGATTTGCGGGCGTGCATGATACGAAACTCGGAGTTACAGTGAACATGTCTCGTCTTTAATCCTATCTTTACTATATATATATATATATATATATATATATATATATATATATATAAGAAATCTGTGAATCAATTTTCCGTAAAATAGTGCTCAATACATCGATAGAAGTAGAGCAGAACATTTGTTTAAGAAGAAAAAGTCAAGACAACATTTTTCCCGACAAGCCTGTTTGGTGAATTGCTTCACTCTTCAGGGGATTTAATGATTTATATATATGATATAACTGATTGGTCTTCGTGCAATGTTTTCCCATTATAGACTAAGTTATGTTTCTCTGTTTAACGTTTGCGCACGAAAAAACAATTATTTACAATTAAAACAAAGAATGTTATTCTTAAGTAAACGACAGGTGTTCTGAAATGGTGAAGCATTGCATGATAAATTACAAGGACGATTCTAGTGACGATTACGAGCCAGACCAATAAACCTAACTCGTGTAAATCTTTATTAAATTTACTCTGTGTTTCATGCCACATGTTTCAATTCGACTCTGATCTGAAATGTCTTTTTTGAAGTATGTTTGATACATTTTATAACAGACTCATTATCAGAGAAGCTGATTACTTTTTGTGACCCAAGAATTGAAAAAGTTAAAGCAGTATAAATAGAAGAAAGAAAGAAAGAAAGAAAGAAAGGAAGAAAGAAAGAAGGAAGAAAGAAAGAAAGGAAGAAAGAAAGAAAGAAAGAAAGAAAGAAGAAAGAAAGAAAGAAAGAAAGAAAGAAAGAAAGAAAGAAAGAAAGAAAGAAAGAAAGAAAGAAAGAAAGAAAGAAAGAAGAAAGAAAGAAAGAAAGAAAGAAAGAAAGAAAGAAAGAAAGAAAGAAAGAAAGAAAGAAAGAAGAAAGAAAAAAAGAAACAGAGAAAGAATTAAAGAAAGAAAGAAAGAAAGAAAGAAGCAAGAAAAAAGAAACAAAGAAAGAAAGAAAGAAGGAAGGAAGGAAAGAAAGAAAGAAAGAAAGAAGCAAGAAAAAAAAACAAAGAAAGAAAGAAAGAAGGAAGGAAAGAAGGAAAGAAAGAAAGAAGAAAGAAAGAAAGAAAGGAAGGAAGGAAGGAAAGAAAGAAAGAAAGAAAGAAAGAAAGAAAGAAAAAAGAAACAGAGAAAGAATTAAAGAAAGAAAGAAAGAAAGAAAGAAGCAAGAAAAAGAAACAAAGAAAGAAAGAAAGAAGGAAGGAAGGAAAGAAAGAAAGAAAGAAAGAAGCAAGAAAAAAAAACAAAGAAAGAAAGAAAGAAGGAAGGAAAGAAGGAAGGAAAGAAAGAAGGAAAGAAGGAAGGAAGGAAAATGTTTGATGTTCAAAGTCTTTCTGAAGCGATTAAAGCCTTTTCTAAGGTTCAATTTGTTTAAAAAACCTGTTTTGACGCTTAAGTTCAGGTTATTTATTCTTCAGCCAATCAGAACATGTGCATGTGAAAATGTATTATATCAAACACAAGTATATATTACTTCTTTTAAATAATAATGAGGTTACAATATCACGCAGGTAGAAAATTAAAAGTTTCAATGCATAATTCAGGAAAAAGCGAAGTATATGCAGATGCATTTTTTGGTTGTAGGAAGTTTTTTGTTTGCGTTATGATCTTTAAATTTTTTATCAATTTATTGTGTTCAAAAATACGACTGCAGAAAAAGTCATAAAACTAAGAAATAACAGAAATGTTTTGCTTGCAAAAGCAATACAACTTTTCGAGTTAAAAAAAGCAAAAGATCGAAATTTGTCACAAAATATTTAAAACATTAACGTACGCAAAAAATATGGTGTATAAAACTCAGTTTAGATATTTAGTTGAAAATTTGGCCTGCTTATTTTGTAAAAATGGCATAATAAAATTCAGTATACATCAAAAATGTCTACATTTCTAAGTTCAAAAACTAATTCCGAAATATAATCGTGGAAATGTTACGAATGAAAAAATATTTTAACAGCATTACTCGATGCAATTTTTATTTCATCTTAACATCTAGATTTACATCTATTTTCAAAATTACGCGACCGGCGCTGCTCACGATTCGTCTCGTTTTCTGTGTTTTGTCTGCCATTAAACAGCTTGCTCTTGCGAAATCCTTTCGTTGTAAATTCTGAAACGAAGCAACCTCGTCTTTCTTTCTGTTATATTCAAAGGTTGAAACTTTAAGATCATTTTGGGATTTTTTGAATGAAAACAAATCGTCCGAAGTTTGATTGACGGTAGCTAAATCACAAGAAATACCTTTCAAGTGGCAACTTCACAGGTCGCGTGATTTTGAAACTAAGTGTAACATCTATTTTGCACTAAAATGAAAACTAGTAAGGATGAATTTCAAAAGGAACGGTTTTATTTGAAGATAATTTACTTCAGAAATTTTTCTCTTGACGGGTTATGGTAATTTTTGCTTATTTTATCTGGTCCAAAACTTGAATTTGGAGTGACTAAAGTGAATTTCCTTCATACTTACGTCTTCATTGTCGATTGTCCTGTCTTCGGTTGCTTCACTTAACTTGGAGCCGATCGGCGCGATTCTAACTATCTTACCTTAGTTTACTTCCGTTAAGAAGGATCTGCTAAAGATTAGCTTCACTACCTAAACAATGGAGGAGAAACCCTTCAAAATTGTGTTTTTAGCCCGCAAATATCTACAAAACCACTGATTGTATTAATTTTATCGAAGAAAGTTTGGACTGCGCATCTACAATTCTATGAATATATTTACCAGCAGCTGTCCTAACGGGTAATTTTGTATTGAAGCCAAAAATTGGCACTTTTAAAACAACATGGATTTTTTTTTTCATCGAGAAAGAAACCTTAATTGAATGAAAATGTTTGAAGTTTTTAATAAGATTTTGTGAAATTACCTAAAATGATTGTCTAGTGAAGGATAACTGATTAGAAAATCATGACCCATGTACTCGGAGTTGGTATTGAAACGAGATGATTGGTTCAACATGAATGTGGACATGTAGGGAATGAAATGAGAAAAATATTATAGGGCAATTATGAATGCAAGCAAGAGAGGGAAAAAGAAAAACAAACAGACGGTGGGCTTAAAGAAAAAGGAAAAAGGAAAAAGAAAAAAATAAACACGAACAAAAACGAGGACAAGGACAAGACTGCATTTAAATTACCCACGTTTTTGCTAGTGCCTTAGCTTCTTAGTATAATCTCAAAGGTTTTGTCTTCACTACAAATTATATTTTAACGGGTAAAGATGTGAATTCTGTTTCTTCGAGCACATCTTTCTCGAAAAAAAATCAGAACAAAAACAACAGACAACAGACAAACAGACAAACAGACAAACAGACAAACAGACAAACAGACAAACAGACAAACAGACAAACAGACAAACAGACAAACAGACAAACAGACAAACAGACAAACAGACAAACAGACAAACAGACAAACAGACAAACAGACAAACAGACAAACAGACAAACAGACAAACAGACAAACAGACAAACAGACAAACAGACAAACAGACAAACAGACAAACAGACAAACAGACAAACAGACAAACAGACAAACAGACAAACAGACAAACAGACAAACAGACAAACAGACAAACAGACAAACAGACAAACAGACAAACAAACAAACAAAAACAGGGAAAAACACCTCATATATTGCATTTTTTAACTTATAATTCAGTATTACTTTCCTTTCCTTTCCTTTTTTTTACTTTCCATACTTAGTGATAGTTTTAGATTCCAGTTCTATCATGAAACAGCTTATATTTTTTAAGTAAAAAATGAGCTAAAGTTTTTTTCATAGACCAATAGTACGTTTTTCGACTATTTGGTTCTTTTGGGGGGAAGGTTTTGTCGTTGAGGGTTTTTGGTTTTGGTTTTGGTTTCGTTAAAAAAGCGATTATAAAATGAACAATGACACGGTTAAATTGGTAGGAAATAGTCCCAGGAAATGTAAGAATAAGTCTAAACTCTTTCAGCTGATTGAATCCCACGAGCCCACAATGATAGATAAACGCTGTATGTGCTATTAACCAGAGTATTCTATTGCAATTAAGTATAAGCTGAATGTATCTCTCGAACCCCATAACAGGTAAACATGCCCATCATTTGCTCTTTTATCTCTCCTAATATAAAGGGTTTCACCAATGATTTAGACAAGGATTACTATATTGGATTTTTGTTCAATTTTAATTATGTTTATTTGTCTTTAATTCATGGTTTTTAATGTTAAAATGACAATTTGAAAGAAATATTTTTCATTAGTCTATTTCTTAAAATAAAATTTAACCAAAAACCTTCGCCCTAAAAAAAGTTACACGAGATAATTATTTTATTTTTGTTCTTATTTATTTCTTTGATGTTGCTGTTGCTGTTGCTGTTGCTGTTGCTGTTGCTGTTGCTGTTGCTGTTGCTGTTGCTGTTGCTGTTGCTGTTGCTGTTGCTGTTGTTGCTGCTGTTGCTGTTGCTGTTGCTGTTGCTGTGGCTGTTGCTGTGGCTGTTGCTGTTGCTGTGGCTGTTGCTGTTGCTGTTGCTGTTCTCACTTCCAGCATCTCTCTTTTCCGTCATTATGGTCTAGTAACGTTTGGTGTTGGATGTTTGGTGTTTTGTCCCCCAGCATCAGCTTGTGACACACGATTCCGTCGTTTCCTTCCACACACTAGCTTCTTCAAATAGCGTTTAAAAGTTTCGCTCTGGAAAGTATAGATAAAAGGGTTGATGGCTGAGTTGAAGGTGACCAGGACAAGGCTGCTTATGCGAGAGACTTGTGCGAAGCTCATTCCTTTTCCAAAGTTGTGGATGAGGCCAATGAAATTGAAAGGAAGCCAGCAGAAAGCATATATAATGCTCACGGTGACCATCATCTGGGTAGCTCTCTTTCTGGATTTCAATATCGCCAGATGGGGGCCGTGTGTGCCGTTGGTGTGCTTAAACCAAAGCCTGTAGACAACTCTACTGTAGAGGGCCAGCATAATAAAGACAGGAAACAATCCAAAAGCGATCACCCAGAATATGATGTTCGCCTTAGCTACACGGTCGTTGGGCCAGACGTAGATGCAGGAGTCGTTTTTGACGTTATACTCTACTGACAGGAATAAGGGAACGCAAACCAGAACGGCCAAAATCCAGCAGGCTGGGACAATCCGCTTGACTCTCGGTATCGTTAGCTTGTACTTTGTGGAATAGGGGTACACAACAGAAATATATCTCTCGAACGAGATGAGGATTAGAGTTTTCACCGAGGCAACACCACCAATCCATGCAACGTTTCCTCCGGTAAGGAATTTGCACAAAATCTTTCCTATCGGACCGTCAGGATGGGTAAAAAAATGGCTCAGAAACACACGCGGTGACATGAAGGCTCCCAACGTCATGTCGGCAACAGCAAGGTTGACGAGGAGGTAGTTCATTGGTGATTTCATGGATTTATTGCTCAGAATGATCAGTACAACCAGGGTGTTTCCGATCAGGTCCGTTACAACTAGGAAGGTGAAGGCGGTGGTGACCCCATACTGGGCAGCTTCGTTATCGGCATACAGTCCGGACATGGTACGTAGATCTAAAATGTAAGATAAATACCGATCGCAAAATGCCAGTTTGGATATATTTTTCAAGATACAGCAAACCTTCGTGAGTTGGGTGTGCGAATAATTGTTGAATAAAAATATGCTAATTCCCAATATTTTAATTGAAAACGTTTTTTGGGGCTTCCTGGGTGGAAATTCTTTATCGCAGTTGAAGTTGTGAAATTTTTTCTAAAAGGTTGGATTTCCGTTTCTTTATATTCATGGGCTTATTTATTGACACGCCTCTGCTTATATAACATGCATCGAAATTGATCGTTATCTTCAGCATTGATTTTACATAAAGTGAATAGTTCATGAATGGCAAAATTATCGCGCAACCTCTTTTTATTTCCATGGATTTGAGTAGCTCTCAGCACAAAGAATGAAGGGTGAATTTGAAACTATTAGGTTTTAAAGTGTCTGACTTGTTATTACTGATTTTCGTCGACTGCTACTTTTTTTGCCAGAAAAATAAAAACGCCCAAAAATTGCGTTTAACTTGCACATCTCACATCTCCCACCGCCGGCAAATGTTTTGAAAACGTTATGTATATATCAACGATATTGCCCACTAAAGTTACAACGTTAAGCAGATGAAAAAGTTGTCTTTGGTAAGACGGTTTGCCTCTAAACGTAAAGAGAATGCAGAATTGACACGAAAAAAATGTGTTGATGTCTTCCTACGGCGAGAAGGAAAACGCGATGCTTAGCCATGTCTATTCATAATAATTACAAAACATCGGAGTTTAAATTCTTGAAACACTTGTATAGGCCGATTTCGATTTCTTAATGGTATTTCTTACCTTTAGAGATCCAGTACTTGAGTCATGAAGCATACAAAGCTGTTTTTTTTGCGTTTCACAGATGGCTTGCATTTATATAGCAACTAGGTGCAAAACGTTACTTCCTGCTAACGTCAGCTTCAAAATGATTTCTGCATATTTAATGAGTCAAAATAAAAGCTCTCGCAAAAAGCGAACAATTATTTCCCCAAAATAAAAAATACATTTTTCAAAAGAGCAATTTCCCAATAGTTATTGACTGTAATCTCATAAGAATTGGAAGGATGGCACATAGGGAAACTCGCAGTTTTCGAGATGCACTGACAAGCATTGTAACTCAGTGTCCTTTGCTTTTTATTGTGTAAAATAATTCAGAGTTGTTCGATATTTATGAAACTACTCTTAATTTAGCAAATAAGAGTTGTACTTTTGGTAGAAAGTATTAGAAGGCTATTTGGATCAATATTTTTGATACACGGACCAAGCGAAAGTAAGCAATTTTCAGCCATCTTTTGGCAGCGAAAATCGTCCTTGGAGCTCAAACCGATTTTCCCCTATTTCTCGAAAACAAAAAAGTATTTTTCAAAAGTAACCACACAGCGTTTCTTACTTCATCATACACTACTAAAATCCAAAAGTAGAGCGAATTCGAAAATTTGAGCCTTTCCACATATTTCCGATTTTGTTTGATTTTTACAGACAGTCGCTCTTAACGAGCTAAAAATGCTCTAATTTGTGTCTAGCGTTTCTTTATAAAAAAGAATTTCAAAATTGATATAATAAATTTTGATTAAATTTCTTGTCTTTTTATTATTATTATAACATTTTTACATTATTACATTTTCTACTATTAGAACATTAAAACGCTATTTTTCATAAAATTGCTCTAAGGTCTTGTTTTTTTATAGCAACATATTTTTCTACTTCATATTTCCTTTGCATAAAGTCAGTTTTAAAGACACCAAACTTTGGGATTGATCTAGATTTTCGCAATTCCCATATATACATCTTTCCTAATATTTACAGATAATTTTGTAAGTTAAGCATTTTTGACTGTTCAACTCCCAAGATAATATCTTGCAATTTATTCGTATCTTGCAATATTTTTCTCCTTTCCTCTGTCACATTGATGAATAAATTATGTTAATATATGTTAATAATCGTCGATGAAAGATCTATTTACTAAAAAGTGATATCTTCACATGTGAAGGTAATACCATTGGCAAGAATTCTTAGAAATAACATTAAATAGTGAAAATCCACTAAAATTGTATTTCATCTATATATAGGAAATATTTGCTGGCAAATACAAATTTTATTTTTTCATGAAATAGGCTTTGTATATTATTTCCTGTATGTGAACAATAAATTCACGTGTATAGCTTAATTCTTACGTAATATTATTGGATATCCGGTGGGATATAGGGGAATGCAATGTGGCTCACACCCCATCTGCCATACTTGAGCGTACGCGTGACTTTCAATCGGCGTCCATTCAACGCTCACAATCAAGAAGACAACGTCTTAACCTTTTGTCCACCGCCTCCCCTTGCTCCACCGCTTTGGCGTTTTTAGCCCCATCTTTACTGGGCCAATTAAAGAATTTGTAAATAATTGTAAAGAGTACATTTTGTTTATGTAAATTTATTAAACCGGCTATGGTCATTTGCCCATAACCAATTTCATCTAATATTGGAGTAGATGTTCACTGATGACCGGCCCCGTAAACGAGCGGCAGGTAAAGCAGCTGGCATACCCACACATTTTTTCTGGTTAATTTAGCCCAAGTGAAAACATAAATAGAGATATTATCACATGTTGATAGCTTAATATCGTTTTTATTCACGAGTTTCCATATCAAATCACGAACGAGCGAGTCCGTGGGCGAGTGAGTGATATCATATTGAAAACGAGTGAATAAAATATATCATAATTTGTTTATTACACATTTAGGGTCGATAAATGAAAAAAAGAAAACAGTTTCCAGTTTATCGTTTTATTTACAGCTTTATTGTATCACTTATTCACGGCTCAGTTTATTACACGGATATCGACCCTAAATGTGTGATTTAGTACAATTTTAGACTTGAACAAAGTTTATCGAGCTATGATTGGTCGAGCAACCGGTAATTCTTAGACGATTATGAGATTTTCCAAAGTTTTCCAGGTCGGAAGTAATACTACAGCGTTTATGCGTTTTTTATCCTGAATTTTATTAACTGATCTCCGATGTTCAAGTCTACTCTTCGTTTGCACGTTGCATCATAGCGGCCATATTGGTACCATTTAACAAAAGATTCCTCATTAGCATCCATTGTTAACGGTACCATAATGGCCTCCACGTTTTTGTATTTTAACTCTCTTGGGAATGCTTGCAAATCATCAATTAGGCTTAGTGATTATGGTGATCTCGAAGACTCGAGGCTCGTAAATATTCCACACCGATAATCACTTCGCCTTCGTCGAATGATTTTTAATGGTCGTTAAGTAAAGAGCATGCAGTAAAACCATGCATGCGCTCTAGCACGAAAATTTTAATTCAGCTGAAACTTTTACTGGAATAACCCTTTTGGTCTAATATTTATTGGTTAACGGCTTTTTCTTGATATTCGGATGGGAAGTTTTATATTTTTGCGAATTTTTAGAGGAGTCTGTGAAATCATCCACACCACTAACCATCGCTCTATACATTTCTTTGTATTTGGTAATCAAAATATCCGCTAGTTTTATACTCAGTAGAGCGAATGCAGTAAAACCATGAAATAAAAACAAAGTTTATACTGACAAATGAAAGCTATTTAGTGAATCAGGCTCCGTCCAAACTTTGCCGGAAAAATTCCAATTCGAATTTTTATTTATTCGGTTAGGCCTACCTACCGTCCACACTATTCCGAGCGAATCCGGAGCAATTCTTCACCGAAATTAACGAATTTTTTCGAATACTGTCTCCCGAGTGGAACAATTTGAAAACGCCGGCTAGCCGTATTAGTGTGGACGAAGAACATTCCCTATTTCGAAATTTTTCGATGCAAATATATTACACATTTCAGAGTACCCAAAATCCTTTTCGGTCTTAGCTTCAATGATATGACCTTCTCGAACCCGAATACGTTTTTTCAATTAGGTGTATATATTTTATTGTTATTATTTGTATAGATTTATGCAATACAGGGCCCCTCTGGATACCAGCTTTTAGCTGAATGTTTGGGCCACCCTGTTTGGATAAAGGTTCCATAACCATAACCAATTATTTCAACAGAATATCACACAGACGGACAGACGGACAGACGGACAGACGGACAGACGGACAGACGGACAGACGGACAGACGGACAGACGGACAGACGGACAGACGGACAGACGGACAGACGGACAGACGGACAGACGGACAGACGGACAGACGGACAGACGGACAGACGGACAGACGGACAGACGGACAGACGGACAGACGGACAGACGGACAGACGGACAGACGGACAGACGGACAGACGGACAGACGGACAGACGGACAGACGGACAGACGGACATAGTCTTAACGTCATTCATTTTGTTTTGTCACGAGCTGTAAACCCCACTTCGCTTTGACGCACTTTGTAGCAGAACACGAACTTAACCAAATGGCGTCGAAACGCCTGGCTTTGCAAGCTATAGACAAAAGGATTAAGGGTAGAATTGAATGCTGTCAAAACTAGGCTCACCATGAAGGAGACATCATATTCTTGTTCTTCGCTAGTATGGCCGATAAGATACATGATGAGATTTGGAAGCATGCAAAAAGCATAGACAATACTAACAATAACTGCTATCTTAGTCACTCTCTTTCTTGACCTCAAGACTGCTTGCTGCGTGATTTGTTCTTGATTAATGCGCTTGAACCAAAGAATATAGATAACCTTGGAGTACAGAACCAGCATAACGACTATAGGGAACACTCCTGTGAAGAAGAACCAAGCTGAGCTGTAAAACACGGCGAGCAACGGCTGATTCTCTGGCCACCGTTCTTTGCATATATTCTTTTCTTTGTCGAACTCTCTGATAAAGAACAATGGCATGTTGAATATGAAGGCGCAGATCCAGCAACCGGTAGCTATCCGTTTGACTTTCATCAATGGCAGTCTTTGCTTTGCAGACAAAGGATGTGCAATAGCAAAGTACCTTTCAATAGAGATGGCAACCAGTGAAAAGGACGAGGCAACTAGTGATACCCAAGATATGTTACCGCCTGTCATCGTGTTACAAAGAACTTTTCCTGTAAGACCTTCAGGATGGGTAAAGAAATGATTCAAGATAAAGATTGGTGCGAGAAACACTCCTACCATGATGTCTGCTACAGCAAGGTTGACAAGGAGATAGTTCATTGGTGATTTCATGGATTTATTGGTCAGAATAATCAGTATAACCAGGGTGTTCCCTATCAAGCCAGCCACTACTAGAATAGATAAAGACACAGCAATGCCAACTTGAGAAGCTTTGTTATCAGCATACGAATCAGACATTATTGATCTAAATGATTGTGAGCAAATGGAAATGTTACTGACATATAAATTGCGAAACAGCACAGCACAGCACATGTAGTATGAAGTGTAGGCAATGAGGGTGGTCAATACCAGGGTTTCTTTTTACGTTCTCAGTGGTTCTTTTATGTCCCCCATTGACTGTAGGTTAGGAAGGGTTCGGAGACAAGGCCTACGGTTTAAAGTCCTTGTCCAAGAAGACTTAAAGGTCTAACCATTTGCAGATATTATTACAAAGGCAGCACCTTCTCCTCATTTGTTTTAAGACCCTGAGTGTTGGTCCGGCCGAGGATTGAACCACGACCTCCCGCACAACAGACCGACGCTCTTACCAACAACACAGTAAAGCAAGCGCAGCGGTAAAAAAAATTTTCTCACCTGGTTATTCCCCTCCCCCCCTTACCCCCCCCCCCCCCCCCCCCCACACCCCTGAGGTGAGGTGTCATGATGTCTGTGAAAATTGACCAGTGAAAAAACCTGTCCAACATTGCAATAAATATACTTTTATAATCAACATCTTTTTATTTTATTTTTATTTGGTGGCTCAATTTACTTGATTAATTTGATATTTCGAGCTCATGATTCAATAATTGTATCTTTACATCTTTTTCAAAAATGTTTTATTAAGTTATTTATTAAGGTTGTTTTTCCCAATCGTTATCTCGCGCGGGCATCTACACGGTTATAACGCAAAATGTGAAATACTTCGAAAATAAACATACTTAACGCATCATTTTATGCAAGAGAACAACTAACAATTAAAATGCAATAGCTACGATATTTATCGATATTTATTTAGTTAGATCTCTTCCAGATATAGATTACATGATATTCTACGCAAAAACGGCTATCATATGCAGTCAAAATACGGCGTTAACGATTTCGAAATAACTTTTTTGCAAAAACTTTGTTAATATTTCGAAGTATATTTCCAGCGAAAATAATCTTCAAAATTCCATGTTAAGTAATTGAATTTTAATTGACGAAGAGCTACTCTGTAGCAATGCTATAGCTATCTGTTTATTTATTTTATTATTTCTGTTTGTTTTATAAATATAGAGGGTATTACATGGGCGCGCAGAGATATGAAATTTATCTTCGAGTGTTGAAAAAATCTCTCGATCACGCTAAGCGTAGCGAACGAGTGAGAGATTTTCAACATGAAAAGCGCCCATGTAATATTCTGTTTATGGATAATTATATGATAAATATTTTTCTAAATCCTGAGCATTATTTCTTTCTTTTCAAAGCGGTCTAAAAAAAGGTTAATTATACGCCGTGAAAAGATGAAAAAACTTACTGAATTTTCGGACGCTAGTCATTCGTCGATGAAACGAGCCTAAGAATTGGTTCAGAAACTCATAAGATAGTCAGCTTATTTTTGCCATTTTTTCGATCGCATCCCTTACCATACGAGTAAAAAAACAACACAAACTCTTTAACAGTAAAATACTTGTTACCTGTGAAGTGAAGTTTTTTCTTTTGTTTCTTCTTTTCTTTTTGCTCGCACTTCAGGCCTTCGCAGAAAAAGATGCTTTATGTTCTTTCTAGAGCTGAGATCAAGCAAAATTCCAACCAGCTGCTTGTTTTAGTCTATCGATAACAGTTTACAAAATCCACCTTGTCTGCGTTTACTCGTCCACAAAACTATTTCTCTAGCTCGTTAATTATGAGGTGTTTTCTTACATAACTACTTATAAATATATCTATTATATCGCTATAACCATCAACATTTTCAATAAAGAGTGTGAATTCCTTATTTTCAAAAAAGATATCTAAAAAGCGTCGTATACGATAAGATCGGTTGCTTTTCACTTTTTTAGAAAAAATAAAAAAATATTTTAGAAAATAAAGTTTAATCTTGAATTTGTTATTTTGCGATATTCACTGATAAAACACCTGTATTCAATATTAAAAGACAAGAATATGTATCCAATATTAGTACAGTAATTGCTAGTGGGTTTGCTGTAAAAGAAGCTAGCTTGTTGCAGTTAAAAATAATACACTTTTTTCGTTCTTTGTTTTGCTTTGTTTGCTTCTTTTTTATGAATCCTTATTTCCTGATTAATATTTTATTTATGTATATATTTTTTAGTTTTCATTGTATAATATACAATATTAGTACAGTAATTGTTAGTGGGCCTGCTGTAAAAGAGGCAAGCTTGTTGCAATTTGTTATGATACAATTTTTTGTTTTGACTTGTTTGCTTCTTTTTTATGAGTTCTTATTATGTGATTAATATTATATTCATGTATGTATACATGTTTTTTTTCTTTTTTTTCTTTTTGTTTGTTTGTCTTGTGATGTTTTTACTTTGATTTAATTATTATTTTTTCATTCTATGTGTTTTATTCATTCCTTTTTCCTCCATTATTATTTCTAGTATTTTTTTTATTTTTTAATTTTGAGTAATGGAAACTAAACCAGGACCATACTTCCATACTTCCGTCGTATAGACTTACGACTACTCCGCTATCCCGGGAGGAATTACAGACTGATCAGGTAGCTGGCAGAGGTTAGTCGGCCCCTAGACCGTACATTATTACTGGGCCCTTGCTATGACCTGCATACCTGAAATGATCCTCGTGTTGCTGATGGCGTAATCACCCATATTCACTCTTTCCAATGTGGGATGCGTTTTGATAAACTAGCTAACCGTAAAGTATATTGGCGCGCAAACTCAGTTGACTTGAAACTAGAAACTGAGGTCATACTTTTTATTTTTCAAGATACTTTGACATACAGTGGCATCTTACTGTGTGAACACTCCAACTGTGAACACTTCAAGTTTATTTTTTCTTAATTTTTCGAATCATCCAATCACAAGCTAGATTCTTACCGAGGGTCCCACATTTTTCGTGGAATTCCAGGGTCTCTTGAGTTATTGTTGCCTTAAGGTTTTTGAAAATTTACAGTGTATCAATTATTTTAAAGTGTATCAATTATTTTATAACAACCACTTCGTCAAAGAACGATATTTTTTGTTTTAGGGACCAGACCCGACCAGAGGGAACAGACATTAAATGTTCTGTTATATAGCAATTGAGAAATGTTGAGAGTCAGATTTTGAAATAAGAACTTTATTTAGCAAGCTTAATTGCATGAAAACTGACCATGAATTTACAAATACAACTCACATACGGTCTTGTATTTCTCTACCAAAAAGCGAGGAAAGTAGCAACGGTATTTTTAGTCGTTTTTCGAATTTTCCAAATCCTTTTTCTCAATAAAAGTCTGCCTCTGTAGAAACACTTGAAAATATCTATTGTTTCGCTTCGAGCTCCAGTTGTACTTAAAATTCAAGCAAAATATATGCTCCCGCTTTGTTGTGCAAAATATCACACCATCAGCGATTTTCACGTTCTGATCACGTGCACTTGTTTATTTTCACGATTAGTGCAGTTTTCGTAAGACTGTGAAAAGCTCACGGCACGAACACGTTCTTGACACGGTTAGGGATACACCAGACCAATCACATTGCTCGAGAATTCACTCTCCATCCAATCAAATACCCAGAACACGGCATAAACACGGCGAGGACACGGTCACGCCAAGATCACGGCACTTTTAGACCAATCACATTGCGCCGCGAGAAAAAAAAATTCTAGAAAACATCACGGTCATGATCACGGCACGGCACTGAACTTTTCACAGTAATACGAAAACTGCACTTTTGCCACGTAACTTATTTCCCTGTCTGGATACATTCAGGCTTTACTTGTGTCACGTGGTCATCTTTCAACCAATGAGAGTGTCCGTATATCGAAAAAATTCGTAGCTATATAAGAAATCTGATTTATTTACATTTTGTGTAGAATTAAAACTTTTTTGTAATTATCTTCGTTTGTTTGTCTTTTTGTCTGTTTCTTCTTTTTCCACTGACACTTTTTTAGTCATTTTTCTTTGCATCTTCGAGCTCGAGTCCAGAAATGTTGCGCTTTTTCACAGAAGACTTTCCCTGATTAACAACAACAATGATATTCTGGCGTCGTTTCCCACGGCAAAGCAACTCCATCAAAAGACGTCGAAACCTTTCGCTCTGCAAAGTATAAACGAACGGGTTGGTAGCGGAATTACACGCGGCCAGCACCACGCTAGATACAAATGGAACACTTGCCAACACGAGTCCAGTGTTATGACTGGAAAAGGGATATATCAAGAGAATTGGAAGCCAGCAAACAACATATACAACACTGACAATGATCATCATCTTGGTTACTCTCTTCCTTGACTTCAACAGGGCTAGTTGTGTACCTTGTACTTGGTTTTGCTTGAACCAAAGAGAGTAGATGACTCTGCTGTACAGAACAAACATGATGGAAATAGGTATGACTCCAACAAAAACCAACCATAATGTGCTGTAAGTAGTAGCAAGCCAGATAAGATGCATTGGCCATTGTTCCAAGCACGACTGTACCTCTACATTGAAGTCTAGTATCCATAATGAAGGAAAGTTAAATAGAAAGGCGTAAGACCAACAAAATATGACGATCAATTTAAGCCTATCCATATTTAGCTTCAGCTTGATAGAGTAAGGATGCATGATTGCAAAATATCTTTCGCATGCAACAAAAACGAGAGTAAATGACGAAGCACTAGCACTTATCCAAGCAAAATGTCCACCAGTTAACACCTTGCACAATATCTTTCCCGCAACGCCGTCAGGATGAGTGAAAAAGGAGATGAAAATAAATTGAGGAGCAAAGAATATCCCTACCATCATATCAGCCACAGCAAGGTTGACGAGGAGGTAGTTCATTGGTGATTTCATGGATTTATTGGTCAGAATGATCAGTATGACCAGGGTGTTCCCTATTACGTTGGCCACTATTAGGATAGATAGAGACACAGCAACGCCTACTTGTGCCGGTTTGTTATTGGTAAAAAGTTGAGGCATGGTTGGTCTGTATATTGATTATCTGAAAACAATTACATATACATTTAATTTTCAGAAGTCGGTGATTGACGTATTGGATATGTTGTCTTTTTTTTAATTTAAACATATTTGGCTAAACATTTGAACCAAAGGTTGTAAAGCTTAGCAAGGGGGCTCGCATCCATAATATTTACAACACAAAGAATAAATTTAAACTAAAGCGAAGTATAGTAGTGAAAACAGAAAATGAAAATAATATTAATCTTTGGTGAACAAAAAACGGTGTATAGCTAATATTATATCCTTGTGTAAAAAAAATATATGTTGTTTAAAAGGATAAAGGATATGTTTTTTAGATTTGGTGGCAACTATTAAGAAATTTTTTTTCCCTTTCAGCAACCTTTACTTCGTACAAGACAAGCGGATAAACTTATACTCAAGAGCGTCTGGTCTAGTAGAAATCTATGTGTCCGTAGGAAATTCGCTCCCCCACTTCTTTCCAGGTGACAGATATATGTATAATCAAGTATTTGGAGGATAATGGAAGAAAGAAAGAAAGAAGGAAAGAAGAGAAGCAAGAAAGAAGGAAAACAGAAGTAAGAATGAAAACTGAGAAGAAGGGAAGAAAAAAAGAGTGCACTAGAGGAGATAAAATAACTTCCTTTCATATCTGATTTTACTTCATTCGTCTTTTTCTTTACGTCATTTTCGTTTTCCTCTTCTTCTTCCTCTCCTTCTTCTCCTTCTTCTTTTTCTTCTTCTTCTTCTTCTTCTTCTTCTCCTTCTTCTCCTTGTATTATAGAACTGCAGAGCAGCAAATGAACATGATATGTGAACAGGTGACTTCTGTTGAAAGTCACTATCTTCACCGGCGGTCCTCTACACGTCGTCTTTTTATCCTCACACCAACCAAACAGAAGGCAGGTTTGATTGATAGCACACAATAAGTTCATCAAAAAGTATAAGATTCAGGGCCTTGAGTTTAATGAAAACGTTCATTGCTCTTCCAGTTACTCAAGTTTTAATTTTATATCTGACATTTATTTTATTAATGTAATTTTTCAAAAGCAGGTGAAGTCCCTTACGATGTTTATCACTACACCCAACCACAGAGCCCAAATTAGAATAAAGTGAGATAAATAAAATCAAAAACTATAATAGTTTTTTTTGAATTCGAGGTCAAG
The DNA here is from genome assembly GCA_011057435.1 of Actinia equina. Taxonomy (NCBI): domain Eukaryota; kingdom Metazoa; phylum Cnidaria; class Anthozoa; order Actiniaria; family Actiniidae; genus Actinia; species Actinia equina. Next base: position 28,432 of record WHPX01001167.1, on the reverse strand, counting down.
ATAATGACCTCTGTAATACGAAAGAGTAAAAAAATCGACAAAAAAATGCACTAGAACATATTTTTCCCCCCCGCGTTCGCTTTGTTTTCCTATATAATTCCCCTATGGTATATAATGTTGCTCGTCATGTATATATACTCTGACAAGGAAGGAAAGGACTGTCGCAAATACTTAAAAAAAAAACATTCATTAGTTATTCACTAATAAATCTTCTATATCATTGGATGCCCCACTGCAAACTGGGTGTACAAGAATCTATTGGAAACTCAGGGTTCCATTTATTGAGTTTCATTATACGACACACTCAATTTCCCCGTGTATTACAACCATTTTTCGAGTGCAAATTTGCAAACTGATAATACACCGTCTGTGAACCAGTTTTTTTTTGCTAATGTCAGCGAGGGGGGATTTTCTCCTCTTCCATGGGGAGGCTTGTTTTTCATGCACTCTTTACTTTTTTCGTGTCATACAATAAACAATTTATTACACTGCTGTTTGATTGTTTGTTTGTTCGTAGACCCGGCTCATTTTTTCAGTCATTCGTTGTCTTGGCGACCTCGACTGTCCCTGCAGAAGCGTCGAACAATACAATTTTGGCGTTGTTTCATACATCGAAGCAACCGCATTAAAAGACGTCGAAACCTTTCGCTCTGCAAAGTATAAACGAACGGGTTTATAGCGGAATTACACGCAGACAGCACCACGCTAACTACAAATGGAATCTTTGCCGCCAATGTGGGATCATTATAAAATTGGGAAAAGTGATGTACCAAGAGAATTGGAAGCCAAGAAGCAGCATATACGACACTGACAATGATCATCATCTTGGTAACTCTCTTCCTTGACTTCAACACTGCTAGGTGTGTACCTTGTACTTGCTTTTGCTTAAACCAAAGAGAGTAGATGACTCTGCTGTACAGAACAAACATGATTGAAATAGGGATGACTCCAACGAAAATCAACCATAATGTGCTGTAAGTAGTAGCAAGCCAGATGAGATGAATTGGCCATTGTTGCGTGCACAACTGTACATCTTTAGTAAAGTTCAGTGCAAAAAATGAAGGAAAGGTTAATAGCAAGGCGTAAGGCCAACACAAGATGACGATCAATTTAAGCCTTTTCATATTCAGCTTCAGCTTGACACAGAAAGGATGTACGATTGCGAAATATCTTTCGCATGCCACAGAAACGAGAGTAAATGACGAAGCAGCAGCACCTATCCAAGCAAACAATCCACCAGTTAACACCTTGCACAATATTTCCCCCGCAACGCCGTCAGGATGAGTGACAAAGGAGATGAGAACATACTTTGGAGTTATGAATATCCCTACGATCATATCAGCTACAGCAAGGTTGACGAGGAGGTAGTTCATTGGTGATTTCATGGATTTATTGGTCAGAATGATCAGTATAACCAGGATGTTCCCAATAACGTTAGCCACCATTAGGATAGACAAAGACACAGCAACACCAATTCGGGCCGGTTTGTTATTGGTAAAAAGTTGAGACATAGTTGGTCTGTATATTGATTATCTGAAAATAATTACACATATACTGAAATGTAAGCAAGTTTTTCTATAAGCAAGGTTTACATGACAGCTGCTCCATCATGACGTTAGTCGCTCAAGATGGAAACGTAGTATACATGTGAAATGAGTATGTATAATAAAGTATTTGGAAGATATGTAAAAAAGTAAGAAAGAAGCGGGGAAGGAAATAATAAAGTAGGAAAACAGAAGTAAGAATGAAACTAGGAGAAGGAGGGAAGAAGAGAAAGAGTCACTAGAGGAGATAAACTATCCCAGATTTCTTTTCATTTCTGATTTTACCTCACTCGTCTGATCTATTTCTATTACTTTATTGTCGTTTTCCTCTTCTTCTCCTTCTTCTTCTTCTTCTTCTTCTTCTTCTTCTTCTTCTTCTTCTTCTTCTTCTTCTTCTCTTTCTTCTTCTCCTTCTTCTTCTCCTCCTCCTTCTATTATAGAACTGCAGAGCCGCAAGAACAGTTGACTTCTGTTGAAAATCACTAGATCTTCACCGGAGATCCTCTACAAGTCGTCTTCTTATCTTCACACCAACAAACTACAGAGGGTTTTGATCGATAGCATACAATAGGTTCATCAAATATTATAGCATTCAGGGCTTTGAATTTTAAAATATATATATTGCTCTTCTAGATACCCAAGTTTTAATTTTATATCTGACTTTATTATTTTATTAATGTTATTTTCCAAAGGCAGGTGAAAACATAATTGAACTATATTAGTCCCTTACAAGATTTATAACCAAACCCAGCCACTGTAGCCCAAATTAGATTAAAGTGAATGGTTAGAAATAAAATCGGAAAAAATAATTTTTTTTTTTTGAATTCGAGGTCAAGATAATGACCTCCGTAGTACGAAAGAGTAAACTTTGTTTTCCTATATAAATCCCCTATGATATCTAATGTCGCTCGTCAAGTATATATACTGGTGACAAGGGAGGAAAGTACTGTCGCCATATTTGAAATAACGACACACTTTATTAAGCCACGATTTCAACGTCTTTTAAACCTCGAACCCCAAAATACAACCAAAATGATCCCTTCCGATGGGGAATTCATTTTTTTAAAACTCTTTTTGCTCTTACTCCAAGATTTCTATGACCGAAATTTTCGTACAGGAAAACTTTCGCTTGAAACATGTGAAAACACAATTGAATATTAAATCCCCTACAAGGTTTATTACCAAACCCAGCTCATGTAAAATATACTTATCAACCCTCAAAGAAAAAAAGGAAAAAGAAAGAAAGAAAGAATAGAAATATTATGACAAGTGCAAAGTTGATGTTCGTAATGCCACAAATATTGTAGTTATATACCAAATGTTAAAATCCATTTTTCTCATACTTTGGTTCTGCCAGAGAGTATCACGCGAACGTGCTGTTAAATGTAAGTTTTTTTTCTAATTTGTCAAAATCAAATAATTAAAAAATCAAGCATTATCTGTGTGTTCTTTGACATTCGGTATTACTATTATTATTCACTGTAACCTCGGGACAGCAGTGTGTTTTGTGCTCCTGAGATGGCGATGTTTCATGAGGCGAACGCGGTCACGGGACCACGAAATACACTGTTTCCATCGGTCGGTCTCAGTCAATAAATGTTGATTAATAATAGCAGATGTCAGAGTTAGACCTAGCATCAAGTCAACAACAGATATTAAGTTTGAAATTTCAATTTGATAAAATTTTCATATACGGTTTTTCACAAATGCATCTTATATATTGGAGGCCCCACTGCTAAACTCAAGTCTCCACTATTGCGGTTTAAGAAACCCCATTGAAATGGAGCATTCACTTGTTTTTCACAAATGAATCTTATACATTGTAAGCCGCACTGCAAACTAGTTGACAAGAACAATTTACACTCAGTGCTCCGTTATTGAGGTTTAAAGCCTGCTTGAAATGGGGATTTAGTGTGACTCTGCGATAATTTACTACCAAGTTACAGTATTAAATTGGCGGATTTATCATTGCGGACAAACTAATGTAATAGGACCTCTTAAAAAAAGCCACCAGCAAAGTCTCGGCTACGCCTCGTGGATCTACACTACTTTAATTGATAATTTAATGACGCAATTTATCGTCAACAAGAGGAAAAAACACAAAACTCTCAGGTCGATTTGTTTAATGTTAAATTTTGTTAAAGAATTCCTGGTTAGAATGCCCGCACTGTAATCCACTAAGAGGTTCAAAGCATTAAGAAAAGACCATTTTTTGCACATTACATATTTTTAAGCCAACTATATTTGAAAAAAAAAAAACTCCCGTCATCAAGCTTGTACCTTATGTTCTGGACAAATTCACTTTGATATATTTGATCAATGTAAACATTGAGGTACTAATTGAACTATCTATGTCTAATCACCATCGCACAAAGTACATTAGTAGTGCATCTAAACGGAGTCGAACGGAAAGCATGTGAAGACGCTTCAGCTCTAACCAATTTGAATTAACTATATGGTCAGTTTGAGAGGAGGGAGGAAAAACCGGAGGGCTGGAAAAACCCCCGAAGTCAGAAAGAGAAACAATCAACTCAGCTTAATGGGGCGACGGATTCAAAATCCGGACCTCAGAGGTGAGAGGCGAGCGTCCGTTTTACCAACACACCAATCAATTTCACTGATTAACAACAACAATGCAATTCTGGCGTCGTTTCCTACAGCGAAGAAACTCCATCAAAAGACGTCGAAACCTTTCGCTCTGCAAAGTATAGAGAAACGGGTTGAAAGCGGAATTACATGCAGCCAGCACCACGCTAGCAACATATGGAAGATTTGCCAACACGCGTCCAGAGTCGTGACTGGAAAAAAGATATGTCAAGAGAATTGGAAGCCAGCAAACAACATATACAAGACTGACAATGATCATCATCTTGGTAACTCTCCTCCTTGACTTCAACACGGCTAGTTGTGTACCTTGTACTTGGTTTTGCTTAAACCAAAGAGAGTAGATGACTCTGCTGTACAGAACAAACATGAAGGAAATAGGTATGACTCCAACAAAAACCAACCTTAATGTGCTGTAAGTAGTAGCAAGCCAGATAAGATGCATTGGCCATTGTTCCAAGCACGACTGTACCTCTGCACTGAAGTCTAGTATCCATAATGAAGGAAAGTTAAATAGAAAGGCGTAAGGCCAACACAAGATGACGATCAATTTAAGCTTTTTCTAAGCGACGAAGGCCAATACGGAATATATTTTGTCCCAACTAGCCGCCTATATAAACCCGTTTTGTCGGCTCAAAATTGCAATAAGTTTTGTTTCGCGATCCTCCTATTATTAAGTCTTTAAATAAAGAAAAAAGCGATAAAAAAGCCTGATTCGTTTGAAATTCTCACTATCTAACAGTGGTCACCCAACGGTTTCTGGAAAATTGCCGAGCACTTCCTTGAGTTTTCGCAAAAAAGAATTTTTTTCGTAAGTTTTACCCGTTTTGATTGTACTTTTAACTCTAGAATTAATTTTTTACTCTACATCGTACAACAAATAGTTAATAAGAGAATTTATATGGTTTTACAACTATTTTTGTCATAGAATAACTTCTAAAAGTTGAGTTTTCTTCGAAAGTTTAGTTTGAATGAAAACTAATATTTGGCGTTGTTTTTCACTCACCTGTAGCAGAAAGGGTAGGAACAGCATATCATGTTCTTATCCTTTTGTATCACAAGTCAGGAAATAAGTTAAGAATCAAAGTTGTAAAAAAAAGGATGTAAAACATGTAAAATTTTCCGCCATCGATGTTGAGATTCCAATGTGAACCGTTGCATTCACAAACCAGACTGAGATACCAAAAAAGTGTTGTCTTCGCCGTCAATCAAATCTCATGAGCCAATCACGCGCGGTAATTCTGAGCCGACAATACGGGTATATATATTGGCGGCTCTCTCTCGATCAAAATTAGTACTATAGGAGGGTCGTGATACTCTCTAGTATTCTACCTGCTTTATAACTGCACATAGCACGCGAACGCGTTTTTTATTTCTTTAATATTACCTTAACTGTTCCAAAAACCATTCTAAATTTTCGTGAATTTTCTGGCTTTCTGACATTTTGAGCTGTTTGTCGAGATTGCGAATTTCCTATTTTTTCTAAACTTTAAAATAGTTCCAATAAATAATAAATAATTTTGATTATTTGGACGATTGTTTTTTCTTTACTTAAGGTACCACAATGCACTTTGGGTTCCGTGATATCACGTGATCTAAAGATGACACAGACGAGCACAAACCAAGATGGCGGCCACAATTAAAGACACGGAACAGGAACAGCAAAGAAAAACCTTCCCAAAACCCATCCTCATCAACAAACTAGAAGGCTGTAGCGATGTAGTCAACATGGCAGTCACTATCCCACACGAAGATGCTATTATTAGCGTCTCCGAAGACAAGTAAGGCTATTTCTTTTAAAAACTTTGACACCAACCTTTCTTGATTTTTTTATGGCTGCTTGAGTTTGTTTACATCTTTTTCTCGATTAATTTTTCATCTAGGATTTATTTATTTTCATCTTTTTTAATGTTATATGTTCTTTCTTTATCGTAGTAGTATCAGGCTATGGATAAAGCGAGAAAGTGGCCAGTACTGGCCGAGTATTTGCCACATGATGGCGGGTGAGTTTCGAATTTCTTACGTCTTGTGTAACACTACTCGACTAAATACAGCAGTTAGAAATTTAAATTTTATCTTAACATTTTTCCTAAACTTGAAATGTTAATAAGAAATAATTTTTCCAATGAATTTTATTTGAAGGCCTAAAGGAATCTAATCCAATTTAATCTTGCTCTGGAATACAATATATATTGGATTCATTACAGGCTTACTGTTTTTACAGCAAAATTTATTCGAATGATGAATGATAAAGATCTTAATCTTGAATACCTTTAAAAAGAATTCTACTTTTTGCAGTAAAAATAAACTTTAAAACGTTTTCTGCAAGCATACTAGTATATCTTTAACTAGCTGTCATTATTTGACAAATATAATTTTTACTGTATATTTATATTATCTTCAAACGTAACGTTCTTACTGTCGGTTTCACATTACTTTACACTTTCGGGTTGCAAAGTATGTTCAGAAATTCCCAAGTTGGCAACCAACTTCGGAACTTTAGAACAAAATTTATTATGAACTTCTCAACGTCGCACCCATGTTCAGAACTTGGTTTAGCTTATAGAATTTGAAGTTCCAGAATGAATCCCAAAGGAAATCCAGAAGCATCTTGTTGAAAATCAAGTTTGTTTGCTGCAAAATAAGCCAACCAAGTTCTGAGCTTGGGTTGGAAGTTCAAAAGCTCAAAACAAACTTCGTTTTGAAGTTCCAAAGTTGGATGCCAACTCGGGAATCTCCCAACATAGTTTGTAACTCAAAGGTGTAAAGTACATGTGAAACGGGTCATAAAATTTTTGTGATTTTGATATTGCGTGACTCTGATATTTCAAGTCTATTTTCTCTCTTGTTGTCAGTCAAAAGAAAAAACTTATTGTTTTTTCAGGGTTTCACCAAAATTTCATTTACCTACTGTCTTTAACTGGATACACTGTACTTATTACACTATTTCAATATTATTGCTATACCAAGAATCTTATTGACAATCCTGCTCAAGAATAACAGCTATAGCTAGGTTTAGGTTGGCTGAGAAAAGATGTAAAATCTCATTATCTGCTCCAAATGGTGGTGAAACACTAACCACTATTTGCTGTCAGCCAGAATAAATTCTATTGAAAACTTGAGATTCAGCTGATGAACATTCTACCAAGATATGAAGGATGTTTGGTGAAACCAAGCAGTAAATTGTACATTTACTTGGGAGCGATATACTTTAAATTCTTGGATAATAATTTTATTTTTCTTTAGATGCATGTTCAAGTTTAGACTATCATGGCACAAGTAGACGACTGTTTGTTGGATTAGCTAGTGGAACTATCACTGTAAGTCAGAAAGCTTCTTAAGGTGCACTTGCACAGAGCAATTTTCTCTGCAACTTGTATTGCATCAGTGTGCCACGCAAGTTATTGTAAGAGTGTTTACATTGTGCAACTATGACACAATCATTGCCAAAAGTAGAAATGAATTCTACTTTATTCAACAATTGCTGCAACTTGTCTTGCAGCATTTTTGTGGCTACTGCCTGGGAACTTAAGTCTGGGAGAACATTGTGGCTTCTTTATAGAGAAAACGTTCCTCAAAATATGACCGCCATTTTGTTTTCAGTCACACAACAGTTGCACAAAATGAATCAGCATAACACAGGAAGCCCAAATTAATCAATATCGACATTTATTAAAAACCTATACTAAAACCTTTACTTTCAACATTTACATTTTTTTCAGCAACACTGCTATTTCAATTACCTAATGTATATATTCTTTACGTATCTCAATAGTCAGCTACCAACTTCCATTCCTTTCCTGTATAACAATAATTTCTTATGGGAGTAGCCACATGTGCTTATTAAGCACCTATTTTTTTCAATTTGCACTGTAGGTTAACCTGCTGCAATGCTCCATGCAACTTGTGTCACAATGCCATTGCAAGACAAGTTTCAGAGAAAATAAATTGCTCTGTGTAATTGTGCAATTAGACTGTATAATGCAACATTGTAACATTGCCTTTTTTACATTGTTAGGAATTTGAAGTGTCTGAAGACTTGAACAGACTTCACCACAAAAGAAATTACTTGGGTAAGTAACAAGCATGGTTGATGTTTACCTAAGACCTTATTTGTGGCATGACAATGTGGGGTGGGGGATCAGAGAAAGAACAGAATTACAGAGAAATTGACTTGACATTATACTGCGAGGATCAGCTCAATTTGATACATTACAACTGCAGCACGAATATATATTTCATATAAATTCTCAGGTACATGTATTTTACTGTCGTGCTACCAAGTTTCTAAATGAATGGATTACGACTGTTGAAGTTATGCAAACCCTGCCAACTTTGGGCCCTTATGTGCTCGCCAAGAGTTTGTATCGAAGAAAATTGGAGTACAGTAGGGAGGGTCAAAGAAAGACATTTCTCTGTGAGGGGTATTGATGATATCTGGAACTACACAATAAGCTTGTATCATGTAATTTCAAAACTCACAGGACATAAGAGGAATGACTACAGCTGGAAAGAACATATATTTTGTATTAGAATTAGTAAAAATAGGAAGTCTGAGAGAATAGGCCATTTCACTGATCCTGTTACTCACCCTCAGCTTCATTAGTGTGTAATAATAATAATAATAATAATGACTTTATTGGATAAACACAATTACTAGCGAACCAGTAGTTTTCATTGTGGTCCATATTATAAATACTCAAATATCATATAAAATCTAACTATAAAAGAATAATAATAATTTATATATAGGAATGTGTAATTATTCTTTAGAATTTGACTACAATCCACAGTAATGAAAGGAACTTGCACATCAACGAACAATTGAAAGACTTAAAAATTTCTTTGTTAATTTTGAACTCATTTCCTTCAAACTAATAACTCAGCTTATAGTGATTAAATTAAAATGCTCTTTTGAGCATAAAGTAATCTCCTTCCCCCCTGTTTTTACTAATTTAGAAATACCTGATAAAAGCTCATTGAAAGCAATTCTTTTTTTTTCTCCAGCACACATGAATGTAGTAACAGGAATAGGTTTCTCTCTTGAACATGAATGGTTATTGAGCATAAGCAGAGATAAATATTTCCAATTGCATGACGCAACCAATGGTAAACGACTTGGGGGATATCAGGCTGATTCCTGGTGCACAGCCATGCAGTATCCTTTAAACAAACTCTACAATGTTACTATTAACATAATGACTTTTACTATTAACTCCATGAATTTCAATGTTATTATTAACTTATATGAAGTTTTTTTTCCAGTTGGGTATCCTAAGAATTCTGCATTCTGATTGGCTGCGGGTGTGGGTGGTATTTTCTACCTCTGACAGTGGTCCGGTATCTTGGAATAACGGATAATTTTTCCTCAGGCATTAAGTTTAAAACAAATGTAAATTAGAAGTGAATGCACTGTACTGTAGTTCATTGATCTTAACCTATGGTAGATTTGATGCTGAATCAAAGCATGTATTCGTTGGGGATTTTGCTGGTCATATTAGTATCTTAAAGGTTGATGGAACGTCTCTTTCCCTCGTTACCACCCTCAAGGGACATTCAGGTAAGTACAGTATAAATAGATATAGATATATAAATAAACCAATCAATCAATGGGTAAATGGATGGATGACTGAATGAATGGATGGAGGGAGGGAAGGAAGGAGGGAGGGAGGGAGGGAGGGAGGGATGGATGCATAGATGGATGGACTGATGGATCAATAGAAGGAGGAAGAGAGGGTGGGATGTATGGATAAATGGATGGATGGATGGATGGATGGATGGATGGATGGATGGATGGCTGGCTGGCTGGCTGGATGGATGGATGGATGGATGGATGGATGGATGGATGGATAATAATAATAATAATAATAATCTTTATTTAAGCACGGTAACTCTATCAATATCAAGATAAAAACTTAATGTTGCTCTACCTAGAGGCCGTAAAAACTATATTAACAAATGATAATTATGTAAAATTTACAAATGCTACACTGATACAATAAATATACAATTAAAATAAGATAATAGATTAATTAGATATATTTCGTAGAACTAAAACGATTAAATATTAGTTGTCATCAGTGCAAAACCTATAACTTTTTATTTTCTTTTTAAATACTTTTAAGGATCGTTCTTCTTTTAATGACTGAGGCAGAGAATTCCAAAGCCAGGCTCCAGTAAAAGCAAAACTATTTCTGAAATAGTCAGTTCTGGCTTTTGGAATTTGTAAATTTTTAGAAGAACGCCTTAAGTTGTAAGATTGAGTACCAATCTGGCTGGAAAACATATCTTTTAAATAAGATGGGACGATATCATTGACGATTTTGAACATCATAATGGCCTTTTGTTGCAGTCTTTGTTCATTTAAAGGTATCCATTTGAGTTCTTTAAAAATTTGACTCGTTCGTACGCTTAAATACGGTGCGGCAGTAATTATACGGGCTGCACGGTTTTGTAGTTTTTGTAACTTGCTAGTTAAAGTTTCGTGGATATTGTCCCAAACTAAACAGCAATAGTTAAAGTAAGGCTCGATTATGGTCTTATAGATTTTGATTAAATAGGGCCTACTTAACATTGGCTTAATTTTCTTTAGCATGCTTAGGTTACATGCAATCTTCTTTGTAATGTGCTCAACATGAGAACGCCAAGTCAGATTTTCATCAATATAAACGCCGAGACATTTTGTTTCTTTAGATCGTTTTAACGCGGTACCGTCTATAGACAGACATAAGTCTGTGTCATCTAAAGTAGAAATTCTTTGACGGGAACCGATTAACATAAATTCTGACTTTACAGCATTCAAAGTGAGTTTGTTGGCACAGAGCCAAGAAGCTACATGTTTTAAGTCGGTATCCATTTGATTATTCAGGTTATTGATTCCACAGTCAGAAAATGATAAAGTCGTATCATCAGCATAAAGCCTAGTTGTACTATAGTCAAGGCAACGCGGTAGATCATTAATGTAGATTAAAAAGAGAACTGGGCCCAAAATTGTCCCCTGAGGTATACCAAAAGAGATGGGACGGGCTTCAGAAAGTACTCCATTGATTGAACACTGTTGCGATCTGCCAGTCAAATATGACTGAAACCACTGTCGGACTGTGGCGTCAAACCCATAATATTCTAGTTTTGCTAACAATATACTATGATCAACGGTGTCAAATGCCTTCTTAAGGTCTAAAAATATCACACCATTGATCATTTTTCTGTCTATATTGAAATACCATTCATTTGTTAGATCTAAAAGCGCAGTTAAAGTTGAGTGATAGGGTCTAAAGCCCGACTGATGGGTATCTAGTAAATTATGTTCGTCAAGATATGAAATCAGCTGGTCACAGATTAGTTTTTCAAAAAGGCGGGAGATAGCAGAAGTAACTGAAATAGGTCTATAGTTGCCTGGGTCATCTTGTTCACCAGATTTAAAAATGGGGGTGACTTTAGCCACTTTCCATTCAGACGGAAAAATATTCGTTTTAATCGAAAGGTTAAAAAGGGAAGTTAATGAATTACAGATATGAGGAGCCGCTGCTTTTAGAATAATATTTGGAATTTTATCAAGTCCAGTTGCTTTAGCAGTATTAATACCTTGCAGAAGCTCAAGTACTCTAGAGGAATCGATTAAATGAAAAGTAAACACATGGTCTACTTTTTTAACATAATCAGCGAAATTTACAATACTGGCACGTTTAGAATTTATTTCTGAAGCTAATTTACCGGCAATTTCTGTGAAATAAGTGTTAAGGACATTTGCTACATCCTTTGGATTAGTAACAGTATTTTGCACAGTCTGCCTAATTTCGCTGATTTCAACATTTTGTGATCTCTTGCCCCTGAGATTATTTATTGTCTTCCAAGTTTTCTTGGTGTCACAAGAGTGTTTTTCAATTTGATCTTGATAAAATTTCCTTTTCGTCTTAGTAACTAATTGATTAACAAAATTCCTCATCTTCCTATACTTAGACCAGTCTTCTGGGTCATTAGACTTCGTGGCCTTTTTCTTTAGGAAGTCCCTATTATGCATTTCCTGTTTAACCTTAGCATTTATCCAGGGAGAGGGTTTGTTGCGCACTTTTATCAACCTAGTGGGAGCGTGCTTATCAATAGTTTTTAAGAAGATTTTTTTCCAGTTTACCCAAGCTTCGTCCACGTTTTTTAGTTGGTCGAAGAGTGGCCAAACCGTGTTTTTAAGGTCATTTTCAAAGTCTTCACAGTCAAAATTTTTAAAATTTCTCGTTTCAATAATTTTAGGTCTTCCTCTTAGGATACCAATTTTCCTGATGGCGAAAGCCAAATAATGGTCACTAATAGATAGTGCATAAACTCCAGACTGAATAATATTATTCTTACAATTTGATATTACATGGTCAATTAAGGACTCTGTCTTTTTCGGATGGATGGATGGATGGATGGATGGATGGATGGATGGATGGATGGATGGATGGATGGATGGATGGATGGATGGATGGATGGATGGATGGATGGATGGATGGATGGATGGATGGATGGATGGATGGATGGATGGATGGATGGATGGATGGATGGATGGATGGATGGATGGATGGATGGATGGATGGATGGATGGATGGATGGATGGATGGATGGATGGATGGATGGATGGATGGATGGATGGATGGATGGATGGATGGATGGATGGATGGATGGATGGAGTGGTAAAGGGATGGATGGAGTGGTAAAGGGATGGATGGATAAATGAATAAATGAAAGAGTGAAAGAATGGATAAATGAATAAATTTACAGAATGAAGTGAAGATTGGAACTTGTAATTAGCTCTTCTGCTAAGAAATGCAATTACAATGGAAATTCTAGACTGGGACGATGATTTCCCATTTCGTACTAAAAAAGTTGAACTATTAACAGAAAAAGGGGGAAATGAATGAATGAATAGAGGAGTAAAATAATGAAATGATGGTCAATAAGGGAGGACGAAGTAGAGCACCCCCAAACCTTCCTGGCTATACAGTACTCTTGCATCCTTTTTTCCTGCGCAATCCTTCTAGTTTTATGTTTTCTGTCTCACTTTTCACGATGATATAACATATCCAGGGAGCATTGGAGGCCTGGCATGGGATGCAGAAAAAAAGATGCTGTTCTCCGGAAGCTTTGACCAGTCAATCATCATCTGGGACATTGGTGGCCAACAGGGGACAGCATTTGAGCTTCAAGGACATATGTATGTAAACTAACATAACCATATTGAACTATACACTGAAGATGCTGTGCACCATTGTGTGATGGGACCCCGAATGGGATGCTCAACAATAGAGGTTTTTTTTCCAACGGGAAATTAACTTTTTTATGTAAATCTGGTTAGACCAGAGTGAATTATTGTTCACCCAGGTTCGACTCTTACATGTAAACTCACCATATGCATGATAATAGAGTTTGTTAGGTCTCTAACAATTTTCAAGTTTTTTTATCCGAGTTCTGGTTTCTCGACCTTACGATGCGAAAATCACAGATCAAATAGGAAATATAGCTTATGACATGTAGAGAATGCAGTAGAAAAGCCTTGAATCGAGGGAGACTTAGGAAACTCTACTTTCATGTGATGCCGAGACCAGAAATTGAACCTGAGACCCTAGAGGCTGCACCTGAGAGACTTTACGCCAACCTTTCTTCCTTCAGATTGATATGCTGACATTGATACTTTCATCAAATTTGTGGCACTCCTCTTTGGTAATTCTGTGATTGGTGTTTCTGTTGCAGGTCTAAAGTACAGGCTCTCTGCTATGCTCCTCACGCCAAGAAACTGTTCTCATGTAGTGAAGATGGTGTCATCATGGTTTGGGACATGTCTGTCAAGAGAAACGAGGTGATTCACTATTACCTGACCCAAATAATGCTTTCTATAACATCACACATATTATAATATTGGATGTATAACCCTTGACCCTTGTTCTCTCTAAGATGCATCACTCAAATCATACAAAAATATTTTACCATTCAACTCCTCACGAAAAGGGTGAAAGTAAGTCTGAATAGCTGCATTTTCAGGAAGGGATCTTCCCAAAGAAAAGCAGACAAATATGTTGAAATATATTCAATATATATGTGATATCTTGTTGATAAATCCTTATCCACTGGATAAGTTGATGTTTTAATCTACTGGACAAGATTTTGGATAGTGCTATCCCCCCTCCGTACAACCGAGCCCAGGGGTCCCTAAGAACTTACATTCTGATGTCAGTAGAACTGGTTGCCTGCCATACAGCTGTATATGTACTATTCTTCAACTACAACCCAAAATCCCCTGAGATATAAATAGCATTGAAACAGCCGCCATCTTGGTTGATTTAACAATAGAAGCTTCATGAGGAATGCTTTGTATAGTCAACCAAGATGGCAGCTATGACGTAACGTACCCCAAGAATACTGTCTTACTACACATATATGTCTACCAATCGAAGCGAGGTGACTCACTACTACTCAATACGTGTCTCACTTTACGTTATGGTTACCTTAATCTTCAGAAATCCTGAAATCAGTACATTAGCAGTGCCGCTCCCCATGTTTCTCATCCATTCATTCAGTTACCTATTTTATATATATATCTATATTTCATTTATATTTTTTATTCTTACAGACTCCAGAGTGGTCTCAATGTGATATCTGCGAGAGATGTGGAGGGCCATTCTTCTGGAACTTTAAAGAAATGTGGAACAAGAAGACTGTCGGAGTCAGACAGGTGAGAAAAACCTTTAAGCTCATTATTTGACTGGTAAGAACGTATCATACTTCATGCCAACATGTCTACATCACTTAATTATGTTGCCATTGACGATAATTTTGGTTAAAGTGTATATCAAGAAAAAAAGTATTTTCAAAATCAATTGCATGTGAACAGTGTAGTAGTATGGTTGCGGTGTTTTGGTATGGGGTCTTCTTTTTTATTAAACGTATAAACATTTGAAATGTCAATATGCAAATGAGATGACGTAAATTTTCATTTGCAAATCATCCTTATAACTGAAATATATGGTTTTTGTACACTTTTAGGTTATTTCACTTCAGAACACTTGTCGTAAATTAACACTGCAAAGTGTAACACATTCCTGAATTTACGTAAAAATATAATTTGTATATTTATATATTCTTGAAATATATTTTTTTGTCATTCTGAGGTTGAGAGGAAAATTGGTTGAGTTGGCATTCCAGTGCATTGTGGGACTGTTTGGGGGACGACAGCGATGCCATCTTGAAAATATATCCCCTCAAACAGCCCCACAATGCACTGCAATTCCAACTCAAGCCAATTTTTTTTTCCGCCCAAAAATGACTAATAGGTTGGGTTGTGTTTACTCTATAACTTGTTTTAATCTGGAATTTTATGTTTGTCAGCATCATTGCCGTAAATGTGGTCGTGCGGTTTGTAATAACTGTAGTGAGAAAGAATCCACGCTACCCATCATGGGTTTTGAATATCCTGTTCGATTTTGTAACCAGTGCTACGAGACGATAACCGACCAAGAGTAAGTAGTTATCCTTGCTACCTTTCTGAGCTTTTTCAATATTCGCACACGAGATTGACACCCATACCTTGCGTAGCGTAGCCTTCTCGCTAATTAGGGACTTTTAGATTTGCAAAGTCTACGACGGCGACTTCAACCGGAAGTGTAGATATTTTTCCTTTGGGGTTTCACGCCTTCAAGATCTATCTTCCCTGTGGATGAGTTGACTTTACTGACAATATTAGGGACTTTAAGATTTGGCAAATCTGCAATGGCAACGTCAACCGGATGTATAATAATTTCTCTTTGGGGTTCTGTTCATTGGCGATTTCAATCATCTCATCATCATCTCAATCAACTCATCCACAGGGAAGACAGATTTTAAACGGGCTCGAATCCCAAAGTCCAAGATTTTATACTTCCGGTTGACGTGGCCGTCGCAGATTTTGCGAATCTTAAAGTCCCTATTGTCATTGTCGCCGTTGTGATTGTCAAACACACACCTCAGTCGTTTCAAAAATGTATTCTTAATCATTGGTGCCCACTGATTTCTTGCTTGTTTGATACCAGTCGAACACCTCTGGCCATGCCACACGATGGTAAACACCCAATCAAGTTCATGCACATGGATCTAACAAAAGCAAGAATGCTAACGTGTGGAGGGGATAGAATTGTCAAGGTGAGAAAAAAGATAAAACCTTTGTGATGGCAGCCATGACAGGAGGCACAACGATAGAATCCTTTCTCGTGTAAATCAAATTACACCAGATCGACGACAAGGCAGTATGTGGCGTCCAGGGGGCAAATAAAGCTTTGTCACAGTAATGACTTCAATTAGTGTTGATGGCTCACCATAATAGATCACAACAAAAGATTAATTTGATTAAAAAGACGCCACATTGATCACCTTTACCCATAAAAGAAAGGCATACTTACCAAACTCTTGTTTTGTTTTGCCCCTTGGCCAGATGGCCGCCGTATGGACCAAGTACTTCATTGTCCCTGCCTCTTGTCATGTTTCTAATCACGTGATGGTGCAATGCCAATAATTGACTGGGATGCATCAATTTGAAATGATGTCATTTTTATCTTTTTTCAGTTATGGGATGTCAAAGCGATTCTATTATCATAGGAAACAGTAAGATAAATTACGCAACAGAAACCATGGAAACAAAACTGACGTCAAAAAACTAAATGCAAATGAAAAAATAGAAAAATGACGTAATAGATACCATGGAAACTAAAATGACGTCAACAGCTAAACACGAATGACATGGTGACTTAAAAAGAATTATCTGAATCGCTGAAAAAAATTAACTATTGCGAAATCATTGTATGATGATTTTCATCGTGCGACTTAAGTATCAAGATAAACATTTGCAAATCAAGTTACAATTCTACCAACTTGACAGAATTATGGAAATCAAGGAATTCGTCATCAACATCATCGTTATCATCATCTTCATGGGTAGAACTCTTCATCATCATCATCATCATCATCAAGGAGAACAGCATCATTGGTAGACCTTCATCGTCATCATCATCATCATCGAGGAGAACAGCATCATTGGTAGACCTCTTCATCGTCATCATCATCAAGGAGAACAGCATCATTGGTAGACCTTCATCGTCATCATCATCATCATCGAGGAGAACAGCATCATTGGTAGACCTTCGTCGTCATCATCATTGGTAGACCTCTTCATCGTCATCATCATCAAGGAGAACAGCATCATTGGTAGACCTTCATCGTCATCATCATCATCATCAAGGAGAACAGCATCATTGGTAGACCTCTTCATCGTCGTCACCATCATCATCAAGGAGTACAGCATCATTGGTAGACCATCATCATCATCATCAAGGAGTACAGCATCATTGGTAGACCTCTTCATCGTCGTCACCATCATCATCAAGGAGAACAGCATCATTGGTAGACCTCTTCATCGTCGTCACCATCATCATCAAGGAGTACAGCATCATTGGTAGACCATCATCATCATCATCAAGGAGTACAGCATCATTGGTAGACCTCTTCATCGTCGTCACCATCATCATCAAGGAGTACAGCATCATTGGTAGACCTCTTCATCGTCGTCACCATCATCATCAAGGAGTACAGCATCATTGGTAGACCTCTTCATCGTCGTCACCATCATCATCATCGTCATCATCATCATCGTCATCATCATCATCATCATCATCATTCATAGCAACTAACTACTCCATCACAACAAAAGCAAGGTTTGCTACAAGAGAAGACGAAGAGGAAGATAATCTCCATGTTTGTCCGCCGTGGCTATTTGTGCATTAAAATCACTGTTCCCATTCACGTTTAAATAAGCAGAAATGAAAGGTTAGAGTGAGATGAAAAAATTCCAAATTTTGAGTTAGGGCTTTCATCTGGAGTTACACGTCTCTCTGGTGAGATTCATTGTGCGTTTCTTTTCTCATCTGTAAATTGTTCTTATATTTCCTACTGCTGGGCAAAAAGGAGAGAGGAAAAGTTGATGGGGTAGGGGAAGTGGGGGCTTAAACCTAATTGGTCTTTCCACTGAGTTGGGCCCTTAATGGGCCATGTTCGATTTCTTTAAATTCAGACATCATTGCGAGGCTTTAGTAGCAAGGTACTTCATGTATGGTACATACACGTGGATCCTCAATCAAACCTATTGGTAGGAATACATTAATTAGGCATATACGACGTTCCTACCTTTTGCCAATAATAGAAATGTTGTTAGAAATGCTGGTCAGTTCACTACTCAACGACGCTATAATAGATTCTACAGTACTATGTCTATTGATCCTTTCGAGATTGAATTTTGATGGTTTTCACGTCCGCCATGTTGGAGGAATTTAACAAAAGATTATTCATTAGTCTCTTTTGTTATATCCTCCAACATGGCCGCCGTGTCTTTTGTAATTACATTCTCTTGGGAATGATTGAATACCATCAATAGTGCTAGGATTTTGATATCTCGAACGTGACCTTTTACAAAAGCTACTTTGACGAAGATCCTTGGGAATTAAAACAACTAGAGTTCTTGGCTTTCACGTGACGTCACCAACAAACTAAAATCTAAAGTATTCACTCCACGAAACTGTTTGTCGAATATTTTGTTTACACCGTTATAAGAAAAGCTGTACCAAAACAATTTCGTATTATCGATGATTAGTTTTAGATTTATTGCGAGTCAAATTCTGTCACACACTAATCTGTCACGCATTATTTTCAAAGCATTAGAAACAGGGAAATTTGATTGAAATGCTACGTTTAAAACTTAGTAGATGGTTGTTAATTATTATGTTTTTGATGATTATTATAATAAAAATATTGAAGCGCTTGCAATATAAACATGATTTTCAACCTTCGTGATTTGGCCGCCATGTTTGGTACTCGCAATGGTACACCAAGATGGCGGACACATACATTTTCACTAAATTATGAGTATAATCAATCGCTCGTATCTCTGTATCTAAAACTTCTTTTAGCTAGAACTTTGGCTTAGATGTATAGCTTCCATTGCTCTTTCGGCTTATGGAAGTTTTTTTTTTTGGGGGGGGGGGGGGGAGGGGGGGGCGAGTTCGATGACGTAGGTGAAAGCCAAGAATAGGATTGTTTTCTAAGTGGTGTAAAGATATAAGCATGGGAAAGGAGGTGATACTAACATTTTCTGCTGCTACATTGAATAGTATTTTGTGGTTGATACGAAATCTAGTAAAATAATGGACTAAGATATTGAAGAGAATATATAATTCTATCTAAAAGCAGGGTTAGCATCCATTCAAAATTGTACGCCAAACAAGGTTTTTGTAAAGGAATTTCAAAATTTTATAATAGCAATATTAATCGAAAAAAAATTAATAAAAAGTGTGTTTTTTCCTCTAGCAATATGCATAAATGTACGCGAATGAATGCAATTTTATGTCTATGATAGACTAGTTAATAATATTTACGAAATGTTATCCTCGACTTTGTGTAGAATATTCACTTGTTACAGTGAAGGTCCGTGGAATTTCAAAGTGTTTGTATTGTTGAAGTTGTACATTCTTTAATTTACCGTTGGTATTTGTGAATGTTTTGACACTGAGGCCCCGTCCACACATGTCCGGAAATTTTTGTATCCGTATCCGGAAATTTTCGAATACGCTCCGAATACGGATACGTGTGGACAGTCGTATCCGCAAATTTTAGAATACGCTGACGTAAACACGATTTTGCGCATGCTCAATAAGAAAAACTTTCCGTCAAAGGGACTAGGCACTAGCGTGTAACAGGGCGGATCATGAAATTTTCGGATACGTGTGGACGGGGCCTGATATGAGTCTAACCCTGAGTAAATGAGTCTTTAATCTAGGAACACAGCAGTAATTTGGAAAAGAAGTCTATTTGATGTCGCAACTGATAACGCGGGGTTTCGCCGACGTCAATCAAGGCGTTTCCATGGCATCCATCAGCATATGCCTTCGAAAAAGTTGTCTTTAATATTAATTTGCGAAAGCTACTGTGGTGTCCTAACCCTCAGGGGGAAAAATAATATAACAAAATGACAGAAAAATTCCCATGTCATGGAAACACTTTGATTGACGTACATCAAAGGTTTAACATTTTCATATTTGAAGGAAACAGAACATCACCTATATTTCTTCCAACTTGATTTTATGGATTTGTAAAATTAAAGATTTCGGGATTTAAATCTCGAAAATCCCCACACATTTGATTCAGCACCAAATAAGAGAAAATGCATGAAGACATTTTTGCACTTAAGTATTTATATCTAAGCTGTGGTTTTCACTCTGTCACTCTGAAGTTCAAAACATTTTGCCTTTCCGAGGTTAAAGGGAAAAAATGGGTCGAGTTAACTGTGCAATGTATTGTGGAACTGTTTTTTTAAAACGCAATAAGACGTCCATCTTGGAGAGTTGTACCCTAAAATACTACCAAAATGTACTGCAAATCCAAGTCGTCTCAGTTTTTTTCCACAACGGAACGGCTTGTAATCTAGAGGTTAGAAAGTCTGTTGCGAAAGCTTAACGAAGTAGAAAAGATTTTTATTTTTTTAGAAAAATGTAATAAAGAAGAAATTCCTTATTTCCATGAAAGTTTGTTTCTATCTTGTTCTCCGCTGTCGTCTCATTTCATCAACACCATTTACTTTTCCATTCCTTTCCTATCCTTTTCTTTCTTTTCCTTTCTTTCTCTTTATTTTCCAAACTTTTTGAGTTTTTCCCCTTTTTTTCTTTACTTTCCTTCTCCCCTTTTACCGAATGAAAAACAACTCATTGTGAACTTTTTTACAGATATCTTATCTCGTGAAATTAGGAAAAAAGTCTTGTCTTTTTGAATTCAGTTCTGAGAAATGACAATGTAAATAAACACGCACAGTTTGACTAGGAATCGGTAGACTGCTGTTTTTTGTTTTCATTGATTTATAAAAATTCAACCAGGACCATACTTCCAGACATCGAGTGCTGAACCGTCGTATGGACTTACGGCTACGCCGGAGATTTCGACCCCGACACCGCTATCCCGGAAGGAATTACAGACTGATCAGGAAGCTCGGCCGAAGCATAAGGGAGAGGTGAGTCGGCCCCTAGACCATAGATGAATAACCCCTTGCTATGACCAGCATATCTCAAATGGTACTCGTATCACTGAGGACTAACCTTTCGTGGTCATTCTTTTCGATGTGGGAGGCGTTTGGAACAACTAACCACGAAGTATATTTACACACAAAGCGGACAGTATATTTCTTTACCTTCAGTCTATCATCTGTAAAGTAAATTCAATCGATCCAGTTGAACTAGCACTAACTATTTCTGAACTGCCAACGTTTCCGATTCTGCGCATGCGCACAGCTAAGCCTGTATTTGTATTGGGAGTTGTTAGATCTACAGGGTTCGTGCAGGTCCTTGAACTCCTTGAAAAGTGCTGGGATTTAAAATGCATTTTTTAAAAAGTAGAAATGCCGTCCATGAATACTCCTTGAAAAAAAAAAAATCAGTAATACTTTCAAGATATGTAAACCGTGAGTGGTTGTCATTGTTTGAAATTAGAGATTTTCACTACGTCTTGGGAGAAGCGTCTTTTTTATTATTTTTTGCTTTCCAGAACTTAGTGGCCCAACATGATGTGGATATCAAGTGACGACTGGAACATCTCGACAAATATTGGCATTTTCCTCAAATTTGTTTTAATACCAAAATAAAATCCTCTCAAGAGTTAATCCTTGAAAAATGTCATTTTGGTCCTTGAATACTCCTTCAAACCTCCTTGAATAACTCCTTGGAAACCTAGCACGAACCCTGGATCCAATATATTTCCAATTTTCAAAAATAATAGATTTTTTCCCCAAAACGTAAAAATATCAGAACTCGTTTGGAGCAATAGTCTATGG
Organism: Actinia equina; assembly: GCA_011057435.1. Lineage (NCBI taxonomy): Eukaryota > Metazoa > Cnidaria > Anthozoa > Actiniaria > Actiniidae > Actinia > Actinia equina. Next base: position 6,418 of record WHPX01001167.1, on the reverse strand, counting down.
CTCTTCATCAAACTCGTCAAAATTACCTATTTTCCATCCTTCATAAATAATGCATATCTTTTGAAAAGGTGTGAAAATGACCCAAAATCAATCAAAACCATGGGCTATAGTCCATGCTTTTTGCCCAAAAATGACCTATTTTCCATCCTTCATAAATAATGCATATCTTTTGAAAAGGTGTGAAAATGACCCAAAATCAATCAAAACCATGGGCTATAGTCCATGCTTTATGCCCAAAATTGACGTATTTGCATTCTTCATAAATAACGCATATCTTTTGAAAAAGTGTGGAAATGACCCAAAATCAATCAAAACCATGGGCTATAGTCCATGCTTTTTGCCCAAAAATTATCTATTTTCCATCCTTCATAAGTAATGCATATCTTTCGAATAGGTGTAAAAATGACCGAAAATCAATCAAAACCGTGGGCTATAGTCCATGCTTTTTGCCCAAAAATTATCTATTTTCCATCCTTCATAAGTAATGCATATCTTTCGAATAGGTGTGAAAATGACCGAAAATCAATCAAAACCATGGGCTATAGTCCATGCTTTTTGCCCAAAAATTATCTATTTTTCATCCTTCATAAGTAATGCATATCTTTCGAAAAGGTGTGAAAAGACCCAAAATCAATCAAAACCATGGGCTATAGTCCATGCTTTTTGCCCAAAAATGACCTATTATATTTTCCATCCTTCATAAGTAATGCATATCTTTCGAATAGGTGTGAAAATGACCGAAAATCAATCAAAACCATGGGCTATAGTCCATGCTTTTTGCCCAAAAAATTATCTATTTTCCATCCTTCATAAGTAATGCATATCTTTCGAATAGGTGTGAAAATGACCGAAAATCAATCAAAACCATGGGCTATAGTCCATGCTTTTGCCCAAAATTATCTATTTTTCATCCTTCATAAGTAATGCATATCTTTCGAAAAGGTGTGAAAAGACCCAAAATCAATCAAAACCATGGGCTATAGTCCATGCTTTTTGCCCAAAAATGACCTATTATATTTTCCATCCTTCATAAATAATTCATATCTTTCGAAAAGGTGTGAAAATGACCCAACATCGGTGAAAACATGCAAAAATGCAAAAACATGACCTATTTTGCATTCTTCATAAATAATGCATATCTTTTCAAAAGGTGTGAAAATGACCCAAAATCTATCAAAACCATGGGCTATAGTCCATATTTTTTACCCAAAAATGATTAATTTTGTATTTTTCATAAATAATGCTTATTTTTTGAAAAGGTGTCACAATGACCCAAATTCAATCAAAACCATGGACTATAGTCCATGCCTTTTGCCAAAAGATAATTAATTTTGCATTCTTTAAAATAATGCTTATTTTTTGAAAAGGTGTGAAAATGACCCAAAATCCATCAAACCCATGGGCTATAGTCCATGCTTTTTGCCCAAAAACGGCCAAAATTGACCTATTTTACATTCCTAATAAATAATGCATATCTTTTGAAAAGGTGTGAAAATGACCCAAAATCAATCAAATCCATGGGTATAGTCCATGCTTTTTGCCCAAAAACACCCATTTTTCAATTATCAGGAAAAAATTATAATTTTTCAAAAGTTGTGAAAATGACCCAAAATCGATCAAAACCATGGGCTATAGTCCATGCTTTTTGCCCAAATACACCCATATTTCAATTATCAGGAAAAAATCATAATTTTTCAAAAGGTGTAAAAATGACCAAAAATCGATCAAAACCATGGGCTATAGTCCATGCGTTTGGTCCAAAAACACCCATTTTCAATTATCAGGAAATATTCATATTTTCTCAAAAAGTGGGAAAATGACCCAAAATCGATCAAAACCATGGGCTATAGTCCATGCTTTTGGTCCAAAAACACCCATTTTTCAATTATCAAGAAAAAGTCATAAATTTTCAAAAGGTGTGAAAATGACCAAAATTGACCAAAACCATGGGCTATAGTCCATGCTTTTGTCCAAAAACACCCATTTTTCAATTATCAAGAAAAAATTCATATTTTCTCAAAAGTGGGAAAATGACCCAAAATCGATCAAAACCATGGGCTATAGTCCATGCTTTTGGTCCAAAAAACACCCATTTTTCAATTATCAAGAAAAAATCATAATTTTTCAAAAGGTGTGAAAATGACCCAAAATTGACCAAAACTATGGTTATAGTCCATGCTTTTGTTCAAAAGCACCCATTTTTCAAGTTTTACGAAAAATTCATATTTTCTCAAAAAGTGGGAAAATGACCCAAATCGATGAAAACCATGGACTATAGTCCCATGCTTTTTGTCCAAAAACACTCATTTTTCAAGTTTTACGTAGAAATAATTATTTCTGAAAAGGTGTGAAAATGACCCAAAATCGATCAAAACCATGGGCTATAGTCCATGCTTTTTGTCCAATAAACACCCATTTTTCAATTATCAAGAAAAAATCATAATTTTCCAAAAGGTGTGAAAATGACCCAAAATCGACCAAAACCATGGGCTATAGTCCATGCTTTTTGTCCAAAAACACCCATTTTTCAAGTTTTACGAAGAAATAATTATTTCTGAAAAGGTGTGAAAATGACCAAAAAAACGATCAAAACCATGGGCTATAGTCCATGCTATTTGTCCAAAAACACCCATTTTTTAATTATCAGGAAAAAATCATACTTTCTCACAAGGGTGTGAAAATGACCCAAAATTCATCAAAACCATGGGCTATAGTCCCATGCTTTTTGGTCCAAAACACCCATTTTTCAATTATCAAGAAAAAGTCATAAATTTTCAAAAGGTGTGAAAATGACCCAAAATTGACCAAAACCATGGGCTATAGTCCATGCTTTTGTCCAAAAAACCCCATTTTTCAATTATCAAGAAAAATTCATATTTTCTCAAAAAGTGGGAAAATGACCCAAAATCGATCAAAACCATGGGGTATAGTCCATGCTTTTTGTCCAAAAACACCCATTTTTCAATTATCAAGAAAAAATCATAATTTTTCAAAAGGTGTGAAAATGACCCAAAATTGACCAAAACCATGGGCTATAGTCCATGCTTTTTGTCCAAAAAACACCCATTTTCAAGTTTTACGAAAATTCATATTTTCTCAAAAAGTGGGAAAATGACCCAAAATCGATGAAAACCATGGGCTATAGTCCATGCTTTTTGTCCAAAAACACTCATTTTTCAAGTTTTACGTTGAAATAATTATTTCTGAAAAGGGTGTGAAATGACCCAAAATCGATCAAAACCATGGGCTATAGTCCATGCTTTTTGTCCAATAAACACCCATTTTCCAATTATCAAGAAAAAATCATAATTTTCCAAAAGGTGTGAAAATGACCCAAAATTGACCAAAACCATGGGCTATAGTCCATGCTTTTTGTCTAAAAACACCCATTTTTCAAGTTTTACGAAGAAATAATTATTTCTGAAAAGGTGTGAAAATGACCAAAAAAACGATCAAAACCATGGGCTATAGTCCATGCTTTTTGTCCAAAAACACCCATTTTTCAATTATCAGGAAAAAATCATAATTTTTCAAAGGTGTGAAAATGACCCAAAATTCATCAAAACCATGGGCTATAGTCCATGCTTTTTGTCCAAAACCACCCATTTTTCAATTATCAAGAAAAAGTCATAAATTTTCAAAAGGTGTGAAAATGACCCAAAATTGACCAAAACCATGGGCTATAGTCCATGCTTTTGTCCAAAAACACCCATTTTCAATTATCAAGAAAAATTCATATTTTCTCAAAAAGTGGGAAAATGACCCAAAATCGATCAAAACCATGGGCTATAGTCCATGCTTTTTGTCCAAAAACACCCATTTTTCAATTATCAAGAAAAAATCATAATTTTCAAAAGGTGTGAAAATGACCCAAAATTGACCAAAACCATGGGCTATAGTCCATGCTTTTTGTCCAAAAACACCCATTTTACAAGTTTTACAAAAAAATTCATATTTTCTCAAAAAGTGGGGAAAAATGACCCAAAATCGATTGAAAACCATGGGCTATAGTCCATGCTTTTTGTCCAAAAACACTCATTTTTCAAGTTTTACGTAGAAATAATTATTTCTGAAAAGGTGTGAAAATGACCCAAAATCGATCAAAACCATGGGCTATAGTCCATGCTTTTTGTCCAATAAACACCCATTTTTCAATTATCAAGAAAAAAATCATAATTTTCCAAAGGTGTGAAAATGACCCAAAATCGACCAAAACCATGGGCTATAGTCCATGCTTTTTGTCCAAAAACACCCGTTTTTCAAGTTTTACGAAGAAATAATTATTTCTGAAAAGGTGTGAAAATGACCAAAAAACGATCAAAACCATGGGCTATAGTCCATGCTTTTTGTCCAAAAAACACCCATTTTCAATTATCAGGAAAAAATCATAATTTTTCAAAAGGTGTGAAAATGACCCAAAATTCATCAAAAACCATGGGCTATAGTCCATGCTTTTTGTCCAAAAACACCCATTTTTCAATTATCAAGAAAAAAGTCATAAATTTTCAAAAGGTGTGAAAATGACCCAAATTGACCAAAACCATGGGCTATAGTCCATGCTTTTTGTCCAAAAACACCCATTTTTCAATTATCAAGAAAAATTCATATTTTCTCAAAAAGTGGGAAAATGACCCAAAATCGATCAAAACCATGGGCGATAGTCCATGCTTTTGGTCCAAAAACACCCATTTTCAATTATCAAGAAAAAATCATAATTTTTCAAAGGTGTGAAAATGACCCAAAATTGACCAAAACTATGGGCTATGGTTCCTTCTTTTTGTCCAAAAACACCCATTTTTCAAGTTTTACGAAAAATTCATATTTTCTCAAAAAGTGGGAAAATGACCCAAAATCGATGAAAACCATGGGCTATAGTCCATAGCTTTTTGTCCAAAACACTCATTTTTCAAGTTTTACGTAGAAATAATTATTTCTGAAAAGGGGTGAAATGACCCAAATCGATCAAAACCATGGGCTATCGTCCCATGCTTTTTGTCCAAAAACACCCATTTTTCAATTATCAGGAAAAAATCATGAATTTTTCTACAAAGGTGTGAAAATGTAGACCATCAAAATTCATGCAAAACCATGGGCTATAAGTCCATGCTTTTGTGTCCAAAACACCCATTAATTCAATTATCAAGGAAAAGTCATAAATTTTCAAAGGTGTAAATGACCCAAAATATGACCAAAAACCATGGGCTATAGGCCATGGTGCTTTTGCGTGGCCAAACACACCATTTTTCAATTATCAAGAAAAATTCAGATTTCTCAAAAAGTGGGAAAATGACCCAAAATTCGATGCAAAACCATGGGCTAGAGTCCAGGGCGTTTGGTCCAAAACAACACTCATTTTCAAGTTTATCGTAGAAAAAATCATATTTCTGAAAAGGGGTGAACATGACCCAAAATCGGTATCAAAACCATGGCTATAGTCTGCTTTTGTCCCAAACACCCATTTTTTGTCAGTTATCAGGAAAAATCAGAATTTTTGTGCACAAGGTGTGAAAATGACCCAAATTCATCAACGACCATGGCTATAGTCCTGCTTTTTGTCCAAAAACCCCATTTTTCAATTAATCAGAAACAAAGTCTAAATTTTCAGGTGTGAAAAATGACCAAAATTGACCAAACCCAATGGGCTATAGGTCCATGCTTTTTTGTCCAAACACACCCATTTTTTCATTATCAAAAAAATTCAATTTTCTCAAAAATGGGAAAATGACCCAAAATCGATCAAACCGGGCTATAGTCCATAGCCTTGGCCAAAAAACGACCCATTTTTCAATTATCAAGAAAAAATCTAATTTTTCAAAAGGTGTTAAAGACCCAAAATTGCTCCAAAACTATGGGCTATGGTTCCTTTCTTTTTGTCCAAAAACACCCATTTTTCAGTTAATTACGAAAAATCATATTATTCTCCAAAAAGTGGGAAAATGCAACTGTCCAAAATCGATGAACCATGGGCTAAGTCCATAGCTTTTTTTGTCCAAAACACTCATTTTTCCAGTTTTTACGTAGAAATATTATTTCTGAAAAGGTGAAAATGACCCAAAATCGATCAAAAACCGGGCTATAAGTCCTGCTTTTTGTCCAATAAACACCCTCATTTTTTCACTTATCAGAAAAAGTCAATTTTTCCCAAGGTGTGACAAATGACCCAAATCACCAAACCATGGGCTGAGTCCCTTGGCTTTTTGTACCAAAACACCCATTTTCAAGTTTCGAAGAAATCATATTCTGGCAAAGGTGTTAAAATGAACCAAAAACGATGCAAAAAACCCCTTTGGCTAATAGTCCCTGCTTTTTGTCCAAAAACACCCATTTTTTCAATGATCAGGAAAAATCATAATTTTTTTTTTTCAAAATGTTGAAAATAACCCAACCATAAAACCATGGGCTAGAGTTCCATGCTTTT